>SJJU01000986.1:0-36762 GCA_012932125.1 Conopomorpha cramerella
CGGTCATCTGACCCCAAACTAGGATACCCTGTACTATGGGTGCCAGAGACTGATACACTTACATAAATACTTTTAAATACATACATAGATAAATAAACACCCAGACGCACACAACAAATGCCTCAGCTCATCACTAAAGCATTATGTCCGTGGCGGGAATCGAACCCGCGTCCGTTGTCCTAGAGGCAGATGTCCTGACCACTAGTCCATGCCGGTCGTCAGCTTACTTACTTAATCATTTTTCATCATCAGCCACATAACGTCCACTGCTGGACTGGGAGGGCCTCCCCCAATGAGATCCGTCATTTGGGGTGAAATGCCAGTAATCGCCACGCTTGGCAGGCGGGTGGGCGATCGCAGTGGTGTTGTGGTTTAACTCACAGAGAGCGCTGCTGCCCGTTCTCTCGAGAGCTCCCTCGGTCGTCTCTTACGACCCCCATGACGGGAAAAGTTGGGCTGGGGTGGTGACACATGTATTCCATTCGCCGTCACCACACGGCTAGTGGTTAACGCGGATTTATTAATGTTGGTCATTAATGTATTTTTTCTATTTATTTTCAGGATGAAGTCCCACAAGTTCGAGAAATCTTCGCAGCGAAACTTCACAAAGGACTGTCTAAGGTATGAGTAAACTTTGTTACATTAATTGAATTTATTGTTTGTGTGCTTCATCAGGCCTTTTACACGCAAATAAATTAATGTATACTGCGTGTAAAAGGCCTGATGGTGTCCTGGCCGAAGGTGGCGTGAAAAGTACTCGAAACCGAAGGTCATGTATGAAAAGATGTATGAATGTAGATGAAGCGAAAGAGGTATGTCAGGACCGTGACAAATGGAGATCTGTAGTCTCTGCCTACCCCTCTGGGAGACAGGCGTGAAGTGTATGTATGTATGCGTGTAAAAGGATCCCGAGCTGAAAAACTTTTACTATGACGGCAATGCGCGGAAACGCATTTATTTTTCTTCTCCATACTAAACAGACCTTTTTTGCCGCGGGAGATGACATTTTGTATGGAGATTGAAATTTATTTTTTCATTACTCTAATTGTGGCCATTGAAAAGTTACCCTATGTACTGGTAACCGCCGTCGGCGATGGTCACCGTCTGCCCCGAGACGGATTCCGAATACCGTACAGATCGCTTGGGCGGGTCCTGACGCAATACCTCCGGGTACTCCCGGGACCCGCCCTGCTCGCGACACGGAAATCATCCTAAACCTATGACTATTTTGTTTGACATTATTTTAAACTTGAATTTTGAACCCTCTAACGGCGATGCGCTCACTACCTGTCACGTTGGGTTAAATACGCCTGGTGAACCGTGGGCATTTGCTTATTAAGCAAGTGCATCTGCCTAATCCGCTTTGAGATTAAAAGGCGTGAAGTGTATTTATTTTTTATTATTATGAGCCACTGTTGTCCCACTGCAGGGAAAAGGCCTCTCTCTCCTCCCTCCACGCCATGCGATCTTGGGCGGCGCTTCACCATCCTTTGTCGTGAGACACAAGCTCGTCACTCCAACGCTTTCTGGGGCGACCACGTCGTCTCTTGCCATTTGCTGGTAGCCATTCGATTGTTTTTTTGGCCCAACGGTTTGGTTCCATTCGGGCGACGTGTCCGGCCCAGTCCCACTTCAGCTCAGCTGGCCTCCGAGCCACATCTTTAATTTTAGTTTTGGAGCGCAGTTCAGTGTTAGGGACTTTGTCAATTAGTCTAACTCCTAATATGCTGCGCTCCATATTTCTTTGACATATTTCTTTCTGGTATTTATTTATTTTTCTATTTTAAAGTTATATGAGATACTAGCTGACGCCCCGCGATTTTATTCGCGTAGTTTAGTACCTGCATCCTATATTTCAAGCGTCTAACTTGAGCGGTTTATCATACAAAAGTTTTTTCCCGATAACTCCCGTTCCCATGGGAATTTTCCAATAGCCTGTTGCACCTAAGCTTTAAGTATATAATAACTTTATACTCCTTTGTGTAGTATTTTTATTGGAAAGATGAAATAAAGACGCAATTGTGTTTCTCTGAAAATACAAAAGCTTTTATTAGACATCAATGTTTTTACATTACACTGTCTACACTTAACCTATTACATTAACCGTAAATTATTCACTCACCTGAAAATACAAAAGAAACAACATTTAAAGCCTTTACTTCAGGATCTTCTATTTACGGATAGAATAAAATAAAATATTAGGTTTTATGTCTCTTAACCTTTCTTTACAAAAAATACGCAAATGACACACATCACAAATGTCACTGTCATAGCTGTCATGGTTATGTCTATAGTCTTTGGTAGACTCTGAGATTAACGCGGCAAAATTTAAATAGAAGGAACACGACTACATTGAAGATAAGAGTGTAATGATTATCTTTACATCTCCCCCTCCAAAAAGAAACAATTACACGTGATTACACAAGCAATTGTTTATGTAGTTATGTACCAAGCAATACTGGAGACAGCTTTGTAATGTGGTAGAGATTTGATTCCGCTTTCTTGTGTCCGGCATCAACTTCATAAATTGAATTTGAAACCCTTCTGAGAATCTTGTAAGGTCCAACTCTCAATTCGTCCATCTTCTTCCTATTCAATCTATTTCCATTTTCCACATACACACTGTCTCCTACTTCAAACTCATAATTCTCTCTATTAATATCGAATATTCTTTTATTATAATCATGTGATCTTTTTGTGCTTTCAAACGCCAGTCTTCTGTCTCTTTTCAGATCTTCTTCTTCACATCTTGTTTTCAATTCTTTTGGTAGAATATTCACATTTTCTCCTTCCAAAAGATATTTTGGAGCAAACTTCGTGACTGTGTGTTCAGTTTCGTTATATTTTTCTACACACTTATGTGCAATAGTTGTCCATGCTGTTTTCTTGTTATTTTCATTTATTTTGCACCTTATCTTGTTTACCAAAGTTTGATTCAGTCTTTCATTAAGCCCATTGGAAAATGGTGCATCAACAGCAGTGAAGACCAATTTTATGTTTTTCTCCTTCAAAAATTCTTTGAATTCATTAGAGTTTATGCCAGGATATTGATCTGTTAATACTATATCGATTTTGTAGCTCTGTGTCACATTATTCATAAGTTTAATAAAATCACTGCTGCTTTGATTTCTTGATGTGGAAATAAAAGCATATCTTGTGTAATGATCAACTAGAAGATGTAAGTATTTTTTTGTAGACCTTGATCCTCCAAAGCCTCCGATGGTATCAATAGACACAATTTCAAATGGATGTGTTGCGGGACCTAAATGTGACATTAATCCATATTTTGTCTTTCTTCTCGACTTGTTTTTTTATGCATGTTTCACATTCATCACAAAATCTGTTTATATTGGCAATGATATTTGTTGCTGTGTAGAATGGTGTTATCTTATTTGTCATTTGGGTTCTACCTATGTGACAGTAAGTCTCGTGAACATTTTTTATTAAGTTTTTGCTAAACTCTTCTGATAGCACAATTTTTTTTCTTCCTTTATTCTTTTTATAGTAAATATCATTTTCCAATATAAAATAGTTTTTTTTATTTTGTATATTAATATTTGCATGTTGATCTTTTTTTATATCTTGTAGCTTTATTAGGTTTACTACTTTTATAAAATCATCTGTATTATCGTAAGGTTCTAGAACGGGATTTCTGCTCAAACAGTCTGCTTCTTGATTTGTTTTTCCTGGGTTATATTTTATTTTAAAGTTGTATTGAGATAAATAATATGTCAAATCACCTAGTTCCTCATCAGTCCGAGCCTTTATATTCATATTTTCTAATGGTTTGTGATCAGAGTATACAATAAATTCTTTTCCCATGAGCCAGTGCTGCCAATATTTTACAGCTTCTTTTATTGCCAGACATTCCAGATATATTGCCTTTTTCTTTTTTTGCGCTTCTGATATTTTTTTAGAAAAGTATGCAACTGGCTTACTTACCCCGTTTTCATCTTCTTGTTTTAATACGGCTCCTACTCCTTTAATGCTTGCATCTGTGTAAATGTTTATTGGTAGTGTTGGATCATAGATTTTCAGTACTGGTTCCGTACACAGCAATGCTTTTATTTTTTCGAATGCTTTCTGACATTCCGCGGTCCACTTGAATTTCACATCTTTTCGTAATAAATTGTGTAATGGATCCAGGATAATCGCACTTTGAGGTACAAATTTATGATGAAAATTTATTTTTCCTAGGAATTGGCGTATATTTTTCCTTGTTTCTGGTACTGGAAATTTTTTAACAGCGGTTAAATAATCTTTCAGTGGTCTAATTGAATTATTTTCTATTATGTGACCTAAATATTTGGCATAACTTTTTGCAAAAATACACTTCGAAAATTTTAGTCTAAAGCCTTCTTTTAGTATTGCCTCCAATAGTCTCGATATATGTAGTACATGTTCTTCAAACGTTTTCGAAAAAATCAAGATGTCATCTATAAAATTTACAGCAAAACTAGACAGTTTATGTTTTCTTATTATGTTACTTAAGATTCTTTGAAATATTGCCGAAGCTGTTTTTAGTCCAAATGGGAGGCACGTCCATTGGTAATGGCCCTCTTGTGTAACAAAAGCTGTTTTATGTTTATCATGAATTTTCAAAGGAATTGACCAAAATGCTGAATTTATATCAAAGGTAGAATAATATTTGCAGTTTACAGTGCTTACCATTAAATCCTCAATCAAAGGGAAAGGTTGTGATTGTGGGACGACAATTTTGTTTAAATCTCTAAAATCTATACATAACCTTGTTTTCCTTTCATCTTCTTTTTTAAATGCCAGAGTTACGGGTGCAGCAAAGGGGCTGTATGATTCTTCGATCAAATTCTTCTGTAATAGTTTTGATACCTGATTCTCTATTTCTTTTCTATCTTCAGCTGTGCATCTATATGGTCGTTTGCAACAGTATTTATCTACCATCAAGTCAATATGAGCTTCATAGTCTCGTACAGTGCCGATGTCATACTTATCTTTAGCAAAGACCGGTTTGTATTTTTCTATCAACTTGTCGATTTCTGTTTGTTGATCTAAATCTAGATGGTTCACAGCCATTTCACATTCATCGAGATTTATGTGTTCGTTGAAATTTATTTCTCGTTTATCTCCATGCTGTATGACTTCAGACATAGGTTTATCATTTTTGTCACCTAGTGCATCAGGAATTTTGACATTTTTTTGTTTTGTTATATCCTCTTCGTGTGTAGCTGTCTTCCTATCTCTTGAATTATCACATTGGACAATAATAAGGTCTTCATTTTGCATCAATTTGAAAACTTTTATGCAATCTAAACCAATTAGAAAGTCATAATTGAAGTTTTCACTATCTATTACAAAAATATCCATAGTCCGTTCAATATTGTATATTTTAATTTTCAGTGTTACTATACCTTTTGTTATTTTTTCACCATTAATAGTTTTCAAGTTTACTATTTGTTTATCACTTACATTTTGTTTTTGCTTTATCTTTAATAATTTTGAATTAATCAGTGACACATTTGATCCCGAGTCATAAATTCCAGACACTTGTAATGTGTCATTTAATAGTAACTTTACTTTTATTAATGGTGGCACCTCTAGTTTTTTGGATTTTTTTCATTCAGTTCTATTTCCAATTCAGAATTGTTTACCGTTTTGACAGCTGTTTTTTGTTTGTTATCTTTAAACCAGCAATTTTCTTCAGGATGGTAACGTTTCACTTTTTTCTCCGTCACACAGATTTGACATGGCTTTTTTTCTTCTATTTTCTTGGATCTAGTGTCAGATTGTGCATAATTTTTTTTATCATATTTATTCTTCCCAACAAGATATTCTAACTTCCCTATTTCATTGTAGAGATCTTCTGTTTCCTGTAAAGTTGCTCTGTCAATCTTATCAGCAACATAATTTGGTAAACCAAATGCTATAAGATCTATGAGTGTCCCAGTATCAATTGTTTTCCTTACCTCCAATAACAATTTCTCTTTTTTTAATGCATATTCAAGTAAGGATCCAGCTTGATATTTAAAGGCAAGAGCATATCGAATGGGTGTCCAGCCTTTGTTTGCAAAAGTCTCACAAAAGATTTTCTCCCACTTATTCCATTCTGATTCCACTGTAAGTTTCAATAGCATACAGCTGTACCAATCTCCACTAGCATTTTCCAAAAAGTTTTTCAAAATTTCAATCTTTTTCTTGTCTTCATAGATTTTAAAGCGTTCACATTCTTTATTAAAATCTTTAATCCATTGATAAGCATTTGTGTTTTTTCCATTGAATTTTTCAATCATGAAATCCTTTGCGACTTTCCCTAAGTTTTGAGTTTCAGATTTTTGTTGTTTTTCTTCAAGTAATTTTTCCAACAATCTCTCCAACGCTTGACTTGAAGCACTCTGTGAAGTTTCAGTTATCAATGGCTTTTCCACAATCTCTTCTAGGTAAAAATCATTAAACTGCAAGTTGTTTTCATCATCCAAATATGTTTTTGTTATATCACCTGTTAAGGTTATCCATACTTTTCTTGTTTGGTGTCTTTTAGTTAATGTTTTTCTGACCTTGTTATAGTGTGAGGTACTTATAATGGCTTGATGCAGACTTGCAGACTGATACTCGACTGGTATCCCAAAAACTTGTTCATTGGGTGTCGCTATTGAGGTTATGCATATAATGTTTGATTTTCCATCTGCTGCCGGTTTCACAGCAAAATCAAACCTTAATTTCTCCATGTTTGTTGAAATAGTTGCAAAAATGTTGTTTTATAATAACTTTATACTCCTTTGTGTAGTATTTTTATTGGAAAGATGAAATAAAGACGCAATTGTGTTTCTCTGAAAATACAAAAGTCTTTTATTAGACATCAATGTTTTTACATTACACTGTCTACACTTAACCTATTACATTAACCGTAAATTATCCACTCACCTGAAAATACAAAAGAAACAACATTTAAAGCCTTTACTTCAGGATCTTCTATTTACGGATAGAATAAAATAAAATATTAGGTTTTATGTCTCTTAACCTTTCTTTACAAAAAAGACGCAAATGACACACATCACAAATGTCACTGTCATAGCTGTCATGGTTATGTCTATAGTCTTTGGTAGACTCTGAGATTAACGCGGCAAAATTTAAATAGAAGGAACACGACTACATTGAAGATAAGAGTGTAATGATTATCTTTACAAATATATACTACTTCGTTTTTTTAGCTTTTTACAACCTATGTTTTGTGTGTCCTTTTTATTTAAGTATGCCAATTTTATTGCGCGGATTTCGAAACTCGAACGGCTAGTAAGTTATCGTTACATGCATTGCATTTATTAAATTATATTTTTTTACAATGTCAATATACGAAACTGTCGATATTTTGTTGAAAATCATCGTCAGTAACATCAATAAACTGTTTTATTTTTGTACAAAATTAGTTTGTTTCGTTATTAGTACTCTCGTAGTTGCATCGCTCTGGCATCGTATGTGTATTGCTGATACGGTACTGTCATTTCCACTGTCGACCGTAGTAAGACAGCGATGCACATCGTTTTCCGCTAAGATGCCAGAACGATGCATCTACAAGAGTGTAGCAGATTTGGTATCTAGTACGTTTCAGAGTTGTGTGCTTCCAAAATAGTTGTATTTTCGCCCGTATTTATCTATATGTAAATGTTACCAAAATACCTAAAATATAATAATTTATGTTTAGGTAGTTACAAAAAAAAATACTTAAGCACTTAAACGACGGACTAAAAATAATACCTACCTATAGCATTTTTACCGCATTTGTAAGATTGTTTCCATTGTAAATCGATTAATCTAAAAGAATATCACTAACAGAAAATTACCCTTTTTTATTAATAAACGTCTAGTTTGTATTTTTCAATTTGTTGCTAATTGACCTTCAATGAGATGCATTTTTTCAACGGAAATGATGATAAGCTCGCTTTAAACAAACTAAACCGGAAGCGTTATATCGATGTTTCAATGGTGGGGCTCTCAGTTTGCAAGTTTATTTGCCGCAAATTATCGTGTTCTTTGACTAGTTGTGAAACATGTGAAATATAATAACAAACGGGAAAGTGGACTGTATAAAGCGATAGGATAAAAAAGGAAACGAATTCGAAGGTGTAAGCAAGTTTCATTTTTTTCCATCCCGTAGGAATTTTGTTATTAAAAATAGCCTATACACACCCGGGTACAGTGTGGCATCCCATGGTGAATGTATTATCGTAATGGGTCCAGTAGTTTCTGAGTTTATTCGTTACAAACACACATAAAAAATACAATTCTTTCCTTTAGTATAATCAAAATAATTACGAAATATACTTCACGAGTTTCAATCCCAAAGCAGGGTGGGCTGAGGCACTTGCTAAGCGAATGCCCACGGACCACCAAGCGTATTTAAACCTGTTATATTAAATACACTTCTTGCCTTTTAATCCGAAAGCGGGATAGCCAGAGGTACTTGCTATGCAAATACCCACAGTTTACCAAGCGTATTTAACCCAACATGAGCCCATCACCCATCAAGGTTCACACACCTTGTGGTGTGCGGGTTTCATCAAGATGTTGTCCTTCACTGTACGTTGCGTTGCGTACATAGGACCTGTAAAAGAGTCCTATTGTTACACGTCCAGTAGCCGGACTCGCACCCGCGACCGCTCTCGATTGCATGTTAAGTATCTGACCAACTGAAAATATGCCAGTTTCTTCCCGGTTCTTCTGGTCAGTAACGACGATTACGGGACGATTACTTATGTTTTTAAAGTCTTAAATGACATTCAATCTTTGTTTTATGCTACTGTATATCTGTATGGTATAGCAATTTTTTTCAAATTTTTACTTTTTTGACTTCTGGACCACAGACGCTTTTAAAGGCCTATTATATTAGTATAAATATAAAAGTAATACACTTCACGCCTTGTAATCCCTAATTAAGCTATTTAGGTACTAGCCATGAAAATTACCCCTGAGCGTATTGAACTCAACGTGGTATGCGGAGTTTTCAGCACTTATGCTTTTTGTAACAAACATACAGTGCGAAAAAGCGACTCATTGGTTCACTTCTAAAATATCCGAACTCCAACCCAAAATCTCCTGATTGCAAATCAAAATACCCGGCAACTGTGCTATAGACCTTATATTATGCGGAAAAGAGTTTATTTTAATTAAACGTCGCGGTTGACGCATGTCCACGTCGTGTCACTGAAAGTTTCTGTGAGTTTCCTCGCGATGTTTCCTGCACCTTAGGCGTAGTGATAGCGGCATAAATATTCCAAGATATACCAGGCTCAATTTAACTTGTCAGTCTTACGTCAAATGCGGAATAACCAGTTTTAGTAGACCTGTCCTTATATGATATTTGCGTAAATAAGTAGGAGCGTAAGTTACACTACTGTTTGAGATACAGGTGTGATTCCAGACCTAGTCCAGAAAATCACACCTATGTATAAGCACTTATTAAAGTTTAGATTGTACTTAACTCAATGGTTTTATACATTGAAAGAAATTGTATATTACCTCTATTATGTATACGGCGTTCAATCAAAAACCTTATACTCAGGAAAGTGACTCAGCCCATGACACCAAACAACTTTCTCAAAGGAACCCTTTGTCAAACGAAAAAAAAAATTCCCCTTCATACAAACTTACCGATCAGCTGATTGCCAGTTTCTATGAATAAGTGATTTTTTTTTTCGTTTTTGATATAAGGTTTCTCGCGGAAAGTTGTGGGGCTGAGTCTGATTTTCGCCATCATTGTCAATACTTTATTGCGTTCCACAATGACAGAGAATTAGCTTGTCTTGGTCTGTTTCTTTGATCTGTATAGACGAACATGTGAAATCTCTAGCCCGCTTTGTTAATCTGCAGTTCTTTCTAACTATGTAACTTTAAAAAGGGGTTTTCTATTCGCCTCTATATATTTTTAGGCCACTTTCACGTCTTCGTTTAAAATCACGAAATGAAATGAGAATTATTATGAAAAAATTGAAGGCACTTCAATTTAACCAAACTGTTTTCTTAGTACTCTATTACGAAAAGAGTTGAATATAATTTAAGTTTGTAGATGTTCGGAGATATACTTACACAGCTTGGGAAGATTTGTATCTTTGACGTTGATGAATCGTACAGCTTAGACGAACTAAATTCAAACGTATCAGCTTTTTGTATTGCAGCGATATTTTTTTTTGTGTAAATTCAAACACAGTGTGGTCCTTCTTTGCAACAGACTTCCATATTATAGAAAGTGCTGTGTAGAATCTGGTTTGGAGATGACACTTAGTTTGCACAGCGCAGTTCATTGGCCAAAAAGTTTTCAAACTAATGAAATATGTTTTTTTATTTAAAATATGAATGCGTGAACACTCATTAGAACACACACAACGAGTTGGGTGAAACTTCGATGATTAGTTTTGTGTGTGTTTGAGTGCCAGACCATACATTAACGGATTATGAAGTATCACATACATACACTGTATTTATACATACGTGTACAGGGTGTAATCGTTAAGTGTATTGAATAGTTTTTAATGTAACTTTACTCATTGGCGGTAACGTACATTACGATATCAGTTGGAAGTTTTCTGATATCTGTTATATTTTCGGAATTATGGACTGGCCACACCTAGCGATTACACCCTGTACAAGAAGCTATTTTATTTAATGTGAGTATTTAAAAAACTGGTTATGTTCTACTGTTTTCGTTTCCGAACTATGACCTTATGTACAGTAAAAGTTGCTCATCATAATAAGTAGAAACAGGCTTTTTATTATTCGCATCTAATAAAGGATCACCGTATTAACACATGGCTATTACTAATATACTTTTATACCGGGTATAATGGAGCGAAATTGTCTTACCTTCGTTGTTTGCTGGACGATGGATTTATTTACATGTGCTGTGGTCACGGGCGTTCCTCAGAGACCTCTCAGATCAAGTTACAATATTTTCGCATGCAAAACGAATACTTCAGTAATGAATAGTTAAACTATAAAGGATAAGGCTCCTGTTATATTGTCAAATATGCCTTGGCCAGTGGAACTTGATCTGAGGTAAAATTACCCAATGCGATCGAAGCTGGGCCCATCGCGAACCTTTCAACGGTGAAAGATCGCTAGAAAAGGTAAGACTTATTAGGTTTAAGTGAACGGAACAATACAACAATAACAGAAAGAAATAAAACATGCTTCCAACCATCTGGTCGCAGTATAGCGAAATAAAAAGTCCCAACAACGCTTTTAAAATATAGTATCATATTAAGCTAAGCCGAATTGTACAGACATTCTGCCCAACAATGAGGGTTTAGTGTTTCTTACGGCACTGTTTATTTAGGGGCAAGAATTGTTTAATTAGAGGTTTTCATAGGGCTCTGTATGTTGTGAAATTATTCAAGCTTACTCGTAAGATAGTTGTGCATGCGGAGCAAGGGTATTTATTCCCTTTTTATTGTGCCCCGGTGATGTTTACCGCAGTTTATACGATTCCCGTGGGAAATTTGGCTTACAATATATAGCCTGTGTTATTCAGATGTATTATTGTAAAGTGTCTTAGAAATCCGTTTAGTAGTTTTAGCGTGAAAAAGTAACAAACATTCATCCAAACTTTCGCATGTATAATATTAGGTACTAGTGAACGTTACGTGACTTCATCCGCGTACAACTTTGACATGCACAACTTTAACAACACCTGCAGTTAAGTCTATCGTCTCGTTGCCTAGCAACCTGCTTATGTCTTTTTATAAAAATCTAGCTGACCCGGCGAACGTTGTTCTACAAATATACTGCGATTTCTCTGCTATTAAACGGGATGTATTGTATATACAAACCTTCCTTAAGAATTACTTTATCTACGAAATAAAACCGCATAAAAATCCGTTGCCTAGTTTTAAAGATCTAAGCACACATACATACATACATAGAGACAGACAGCAGAAGGCGACGTGTTGTAGATCAGAGTCAAAATGTATGATTCACAAAAAGCTCTATTATTGTAATTTAAAAGTAAATTTTCGGCGGCTTTTGACTATTTTTGCAACTTGATACCTAAACAGAAAACAATAAATCGCAACTTCAGATATTATTATCGCTTTATTTTAATGGTTGTTGAGGTGCAGTAAATATATTTTACGATGGACATTTAAATTTGTTTGCGAGGGGCCATACAAATCAAGTATCAAAATAAATAAACATTATTCCCGCGTAATAAAGCTTACATTTTAATTTGTAGTCTATATAAACTCACTTTGGCGTTAAAGTAATATAATTTTACTGCAGCCACATTGTTGGTCGGTTCATACGAGTTGAAAATTGCTTATATTCACATTTTATACTACTTGACTTGACGGCGTTGCCTTCATTGGTTGCGTTGTCAATAATCTTTGTAGGGGATGTATGCACCTATGTTTCCTTTTAAAATATTTTGTATAATTAGTATGTCGTATAAATCTCACATAAGATTTATTCGCTTCTAATCTCCTTTCCCATGTTTAATATTTTTCTAAAATCATATGAAGTTTGTAGCATATTATACGTTATTTAGATACTCGTAGAGGTTTTCCCATTTCATACAGTTTCATGATGTAGAAGATAATATCAGTTTGTAACATTTTAAAGGTAGCCCTAGGTGGGGCTTCACCACTGCGACTATTGATTGTGATGGTCATCGGGTTAATCCATTATTTTTCATAATTGAATATCGACCTCCTTCAAGAATTTCATTCAATTCAGCACTAAACCGGTATTACATAGAAAATATATTATTAGGTATATCACATCACGGAACAATTTCATTATGCCATTGTACGTCCCCCGGGACTGGTAGCCTCGCATCTGACGTCACTGGCTTATTGGTTTCGATATTTACTGTTTGTTTAATAATATTTTTCCGCTGTGTGTTGGCCGAAGGGTACTCAACAGTGGAACGTTGCAATTATTAATATTTATATTGGTATACTGTATGTGCAATTATGGTCCCTGAGTGTTTATCAATTATACGAATATTTCGTATGAATCCTACTAATATTTTTAACGCGGATGTTTGTTTGAATTAATGGATGTGTGTGCATACACTGTATGAGTATATACGCGTATGTACGAAAACTGTTATTAGTAGGTACTATATTTTGTTTCATGTTAGTCACGGCGCTGAAACAAGGTTTACAGTTCACGTGGCTGGCGCCTGCTTTCCACGCAGTGTCCACGCATGATTAACAAAAAGGTCATTCATGCGTGGTCTCCGTGGGAAGTGACAACTTAACATGTACCCTGCACTATGTAAGAAACTGTACACCAACCCGGCTCTCATCAGCGTTCTAACTGTATAGTTTGATATGTCCATGTTGCTACAAGGTTAGTGAAGTGGATGGACACAAGGGTAGGTAGACTATCCGTCATAGGTGTCGCCTTGTTTTGTTTTGCGGTAATGGCTTCGATTAGTTTTAAAGAGAAAGTTCTGGTGGGTGGTTTTTCTCGTAGCTTAAAACTGTGAACTTGCAATCTAAATATTTAAATACGTATAAACATGGATATCAGAAACTCATCATCATCGACGAGGTCCTCCCCCAATGATCAAGAGGGAAAATTCCAATAATTGCCGCGCTTGGCGGGTTGGCAGTGGTGTTGTGGTTTAACTCACAGAAAGCGCTGGTCCTCTAGCAAGTCCTCTAAAGAGATCCATCGGTCGGGCTGGGATAGTGACTTGTATTCTAATCGCCGTTAGGGCCCGAAACTAAAAAAAATCGAATTTAAAAATAACTCGATCAGGTTTATGTCGATTTTTTGGTATGCTGAAATGGGCTTAGAGTGGACTACAGAAATATTTAATTTTTTTAACAATTATTGTCCGGACTTTAAAATTACTTTGTTATCTATAATGTAAAAGTAATTTGAACATGAATTACAGTACACCGTATAAATAAATAATATTTACACGTTATTGAAGAGCTAAAGCTATAAAACTACCAAGTTAGTGGTAGATTCGAAGATTTTTGACAAAAACCTTTATTGCGGCAAAAATGACCCTTACTAATGACCTACACATAAAAAGTGTCAAACGATTACAATGAATCTCCCTCACAATCAATGCAACTCTAATGAAGAATTACTTGAAGACTTACATTAGATGATGTGCTAACTACTTACGTATGCATGGATGAACCTTGTGGGTACCTACTTCGCTGGCGAGATCTTTGATCTACACACATCAAAAGTAGCTCTAAAATAATCTAATTTATTTAAATCAAATCTAATCTTCTTGATTGGACTCCTACCTGATTCCCCATGCCTGTATCAATGACTTATCACCACATTTTGAATAACTTATGAATGAATTCAGTTTTTGTAAAATATATTCTAGATTGCAATCTTATAAAATGTACTTGATCCCTAGACACTTTTGATGTGTGTATATAATAATATCACCTAAATATTATAGTGGAATTTTTTCTCATAAGTTTGTAGAAATTCTAAGTTTACGTGATAAGGAGACTACTCGAATAAATTTACCACTTTAATAATCTCATGCCAGAGTAAAACACTTCATCAGTGCATGTCCAGAGATCGGTAAAGCTTCATAAATGACAATATTAACAGAGTTGAACGCATCTCAATAATTAATTGTTTCATAAAACGTGAGGCCCTTTGCAATTAATCAACTTGGATTGTTAAGACAAATAGGTGATGCTTTATCAAACTCAAAGGGCGCTTACCTCAATCGCTCATAATTTTGAGATAGCTGAACCTAGATCAACATGCGTGACACAAGTACTTTGTGCAGCTTGATTACTCGGGACAAAGCGAAATTAATGTATTGTACATAACATCACATTATTACAAAATTAATATGCTTAATTGGCAATATCAATTAAATTATTTAGGATTTGATGCAGACAGTGGTCATTTCAAAGAATTAAGCTTCATTGGCTCGTTATTTTATTTAATTTGTTAGTTGTAATATGATATTTCAGAGCATATACACGCTATACGGCGCTCATACGGTGAAGGACAACTCGTGATTAAACCCGCATAACGCAATGTGTGCTAATTCTATATTTCGTGATAATTCGATGATGGGCTAACCCCATGTAACGTTCGGATATATACGCTTGGTAAACCGTGGGTATTTGCTTAGCATGTGCTTTGGGAGTATATTTTGAGTATATCGTTGAGTATATTTGTTTGCAATGATTTTCAGTTCGTAATTTGACAAGATGCATCAATTTTGATCCTTCACGGTGAGACTAATTATAAAGAATTGTATATAGAGGTAGGTGTTATTATTATCATCACCCACTACAGTCGTAGTATTGACACTGCGCTTTTTTTTCAGATCATCAGTCCCACTATAGCCAAAATATTTAAAATAGTGCACGATTTCTAATCTCAATGGTATTAATCTATATATAATATTATAAATGCGAAAGTCTCGCTTTCACGTCAAAACTGCTCACCCCATTTGAATAAAAATTTGTATACAGATAGTTTAGAGCCTGAGAAATTAAATTACTATGGGACGCGTCGCTATGTAGAGGGTGTTATAGTTTGTATTAAATACTGAAACTACGCGAATGAAATGCAAGATCGGCCACTGTGCCTGTTTCGTTTTATTATTAATTTTAATCCGTTGAAATTAAATCTATTTGAAACTAATCACCTGTATTTCATCGTTATAGTTTCAGGTTTATAGTAAAAATATCCACTAAAACGTTAGCCCCAAGCTAGAAATTTCTAGCACGTGTACTAACTTTTCTGTGAAAATAAAATTGTTTCCATGCCAACCTCCTGTTGCCCTTGTTTCGCTGGCTCAGTCTCACGGGAATCTGAGCTTTAGTGTGTCTTGTTATAGAATCGACTGGATGTTTTGCCCTTGTTCTGGGAAATCCAGGATCCTATTTGGGTCATGATCGCGTGGGCGCGGCTAGCGTATTTCAAAGTCAGACAGAGGCCCGGAATCGTGGGTGGATCTATAAATATATGCTTACTCGTACAACAAGTAAACATTGCATTGAAACATTGACTTCACGGCGGAAAAACAAAGGGATTTGTATACACTATCACTAAATAAATCGGTGGCCAATCATGTCCTATTACTGAAATGTTTACCTAAGTTTAGTTTCTTTCAAATAAAAAAAATAGTTCACAATTTACCTGAGAGTTAAAACTGAAAGTTAAATTGTTAACTAATTATACTTAAGGAACAAGGTGTATTTTTGGTTAGTATATGTTTTCATATTTTTTTCGTAACTTTTTAAAACTACATAGTTGCCAGTCAATATAGATTAAATTAAACGTATTATTTATTTAATTCGGTTTTACGAGTACACTTTGAATAACTTGTTTATTATGTGTTCATTTATTTAATTTCAAGTACAGATTTAAAAATAAGGCAATAACAAATATAAATATATTTTTTTAAATATTTTTACTACAGAAAACACATTTTTTCCCCTTTAAAATACGTACTTATGTTAAATAAAACACCCCGACACCAATCATCCAACAAGTACTTAAAAGTTTGTCACCCAAGTACCTGTCAGCGGTGGGAATCGAACCCACGACCTTACGGAATGGATGCAGACATGCTGACCACTAAAAGCTGGCCCATCAAATTCAAAATCATTATAATACCTCTATATACAGCTATATCTAACGGAGGAAATATTGCATCACATCACATTACCTCGGCACGTATTGAGCCATTTTCATTCGATAAAATTTACATAATGAGGAATATCATTTGGTTTCCACAAAATTTGCCGCGGCGCTGAGGGACGTAAAATATATAACTTGTAGCGTACTGTGTTGTGGCTGTAACCAGCCTGTGGCGTACATCGACATGCAACCGGATATTCTAGGTTCGTTAGGCTACATACCTACTATACTTTCCACGGCTTAAGAGCCCTGACACTATGTGGTTTTTTTCACACAATTATAATATTGACATACTTTTCAGCCAGAATTTTGAAGTTTTCGTAGTTTTTTGTATACTGTAATAAGTGAAAAAGGTGCGTTAATGCGGAAATGTAACAAACTATCAGGGCTCTTCGGCTGTGAAACATGGTACGAATGAGTACCAATGGGTCTATTAAACATGATTAAGGTTTGTCAACTCTTGTAACGAGATATAGGTTAAACGCACCGAGAATCGTGGACATCTTAGCAATAACCTTGTCTACCCCGCTTTGAGATTAAAATGCGTTTGTGTGTAAACGTATGCCCGAATGTGTGTATGCATGTGTCTGGGTGTGTGTGTGTAAGTATTGAGTAATTTTAGCATACTTACGTTCCCTTTATGTAATAGCCGTGGTATGTTCAACAAATTATATAATGCGATACCAACCAAATTAAGGCGCCGTTCCAACTTTCAGCGAATTCAAGGTTCAGGATTACGTCACGGGATATGAAGGTTGTGCGGGAACCGGCCTCCCGACCTATATCCGGGTCAAGAGCAGAGCCGGGTGGCGGCGGCATTGTGGGGGCCAAACCTTACGCTCGCGCATGCGCACCGAACATTCGTCGTTTTGAATGAAAAATTAATACTTAGCTTTTATGAGACACTCGTTGAATTGATGTCATTATTTTCTTAAGGAGGGATATTTACATAGATCAAAAATCTTATAAGATAAATCCATAGTAGGGTAAACAGAACTCCTACTTTCAGTGGAGAAGTAAGAAAGTCTGTGACACGTAGAAATATTCATCTTTCCTACTATATTATGCAAGCATTAAACGTTCCTCTCGAACCTGTCTACTGTTTACTTAAACCGCATCATAATCCGTTGCGTATTTTAAAGACCTAAGCATACATGCCCCTTTTGTACAGATATCGGGAAGCGACTTTGTTCTATAGTATGTAGTGATATTATTTCTGGCTGCACTCGCCCTAAGAAAAAAAGACGTCTAATAATGACTTAGCATAATAACGTTGTGTACCAAAATTCAGCGATCTCATTATATGTACATCAATAACGTAGGATGTCTTTTGATCCGCTGCCTGTTTAGCGTTTCGGATTTCAGTGTTGATGGATTTTTAAATGAATTTCACTCCTTTGTATCGCGGTGCCATGACATTTTGATACTTATTTTACGCGGGCGTCGTTAGGTATTAGCCGATAGCGATTCTTTATGCCCGAAGCTATTATGGGCTCGTCACCTGTCACAGTGGATCAGCAATGACATTGGGCCAAGTAAATTGAGGATTTATATCTCAAGGCACCTCGCCTTGAGACGTCCTGAGGCTTAGTTAACCCTTGACTGCATTTTGATGTAATATTACATCAGTATACTTTTTGCTTCATAATGCGTAACAGAAGATTTTAGGAAAATTTTGCAGATTGTTTTTATACAAAGAGCGGTGTCAAAATCAAAAGTAAAATTTTCTTTATTTCATCGTTTTAAGTGCTATAAGATACAGATATACAGTAGCATAACACAAATCTTGATGAACGTCATTTAATTTTATGACTTTAAAAACAAAAGTAAACGTCCCCGGTTCGAATTAATTTATTTTACTGGCCAGAAGAACTGTTTTTCTTTCACACAAAAGTGTGACTGTTTTGCATAATGCAGTCTTGAACACGTATATCAGAATATAATACTAGCTGTTTAAAAAAAAATAGGAAACTAAGTTCCATAATGGTATGTATAATGAACAACACTATAACATTTCGTTAACTTACACTGAAAACACTGTTAATATCAGTTTTTTTAAACACTTGTTAGGTAAAGGCAGAATTCTCTTTGCGTAATAGACGAACAGACATCGCAAACTGTGGCATTTACAGTGCTAGTAGGGCGAACATAAAAATGATATAAAATATTTGTGCCTATAATGAACTTCGAGTGAAATAAAGTGGTAGTCGTAAAGGGTCGATATAACGCGCGTCCCAGCACCTGTTGCACGTTTTCACTGCTAATACATGTATAAATAGGATACCCAAGTACTCGCTAATTTCATTATATTTTCATCAATTACAATTTCGTACTTTGTAAAGCCGCTCGGAAATTGGTGAGAAGCCAAAATTGTACATTGAACATTTGTGCTGATAGCAATTAAAAGATATAAATTAAATACGCTTGGTGAACCGTGGCATTTGCATAACAAGTGACTGCCTACTCCTCTTTGGGATTAAAAGGCGTGAAATGAGTAAAAAGCTATAGTCGTACTTGAAGTTTAAAATTGTGCCCACTCGTAACTCAAGAACTGTTTTAGGCGGAATGCAATGTGGTTTTGTAAAGTAAGGGCCTTATTAATAATGGCGAAATTGCTATTTCGAAGATAAACAAAGCTCAACTTAACTTGTCAGTTGTATGTCAAATACGGAATAACCAGTTCTTGTAGACCTATAATAACCGTTGTATAAGTGATATCGCGTTTATTGGTAAGGCGGTAATAGTTTAACGTCGTAAGAATTAAAAACGTCAAATATAGTTCTCGCCTTTAATGGAATCAAATACGCTGCACTATTACGTATTTTTATCGATGGATATATCAGGTAATATCAAGTATCATAAAAACATGAGAGAATTTCATTGAAACCAAGTCTGACAGTGACTTAACTCCTCGTGTTTCTCTAATTAAGTCGCTGTCAAGCATAAAATAAAATTATAAAATTATCTCGCATTTTAGTCTCCTTTGTCATCACACATTTCTCGGTACCTAACCCTTATTAGGTACCTACACACGCCTGTCTTGTAAACGGACAGACTGGTGGTAACGGATATCCGTCTGTCACGTTCTGTAATTAAGTACGAAACCGTGGTTTAATTACCCAGAAGGCTTTCTCTTGTTTAATTTCCCTTTATACATAACACATACATTCCCTCACGTCCGTAATCCCTAAAAGGTGTTGGACAGAACCTTAGGATGATAAGAACCCTTCGCACCCACATTTAGCTAATTAAGAATGTCAATATAGACCTTCAGTTGCAAGTTGCTGGCTACAAAACAATCAACATCTTAGAATGTATGTAACAATTAACTTTTCTCATAGGCAATGTATGCATCAAAAGTCTTAGTTGATATTTGTGCCAAACAGAAGCCATAGTTTAACAACCCAAACAGGCGTTTCATTGAATTTTGACATCTATTATTCATCGCAGCTTGCTAGTACATTCTAACAACCATTGAAAATTCAGTCGCGAAACGGACTCCTGGCGTCGCCATTGTAATATATACCAATCAGAGGAAGACACTGTTGCGATTTCAAAGACGTGGGACCATTGCAAGAGGCGTTTCACACCCGGCCGGTTGGGGGGGCTGCGATCACTCGTGTTGCCCGTGACCCAGTTTTGGGTCAAGATCGCGGCGTGCTTTCCCCGGGGCCCGGGCCATTCATGCGCATGTCGCGGTCTGTTCGGGCCTTGGTATTGAGTTGGCTATATTGAGGCTATCTTGTTTCACCTCTGCTATTTTCGGAACACTTTCAGCGATGCGTGTTTAATATTGCCTGATGTCTGTCACGTAACGGGCGGGCGTTTTCCTCGTAATGTTTTACTTGTTGCGCTGTGTTTGTGAGATGAGTTTTATGTCCTACAATCACTGCGTAGTTTGTAACAAAGTCGCTTCCCGCTGTCTGTCCCTATGTATGCTTAAATCTTTAAAACTATGCAACGGATTTTGATGCGGTTTTTTGTTATAGATAGCGGACAAATTTGGACTGATGTTGACAATGAGGAAGGTTTCTATGTAATAATATATACGCATAATACGTATAGTAGAGAGAAATTGTCTTCACGCCTTAGAATCCCAAATTAGGGTAGGCAGAGTCACTTACTAAACAGAAGCCCACAGTTCACCAAGCGTATTTAATCCAACGTAATAGGGGATGATCCGTTATAGGGTTCGCGGACTTAGTATGCTGCTTCAAATTAATTGTGTTATATGTATAGCTTTTAACAGTGACTTGACCATGTTTTTATTTATTGTCGTAAACGTGGAATTTTTGTAATATTTACGGTATGAATTGTAGACATAAACAGACGTTAATAATTCCAGGTAGGGTAACAGAACCACTACGTCTTTTTCACAAAACGTGTTTTTACTCCTGTCATAGACTTTCATAATATCTCATTCCGACGTCTGCCAGGGTAAAATAGCTAGACTTAAGGCCGATTTAGACGGCCTTATTGTCTTGCCTCTAGCATACATTAAAATTGCAACCAAAAATTTCCTGCCTTTAAATTATGCTATTTTACAAGTTGTACTAACGATAAACCAAGTGTTGTATAAAGATATAAGACCTAATGGCGCTGGCTGGTCACTTCAAGCTTAGGGACAAAAATTGTAAAGAGCTGATCTATTGCCTCAAATAATACTTTTAACATCTCCAATATTCCGTAGGTCGGCTTTTACGCTGATTTGGTAAGATATTCCTATAATTCGATAGATTTAATGAACTTTCATAAATTAGGATTATTTTCGTTGGAATACCTAAAACATGTACAACAACTGAAATGACTAAATGGGGATTTTGGACAATTAACGCACTCATTTTTGGAAAAGGCAACTCGTCCACATTCTTTGTCCAAACGACAACTACGAGAAGAGAACTACTGACGCCCGTGGACCAGTTCACATTAGGATCATTTGGCGACTAACCCTTAAAGGGTTAGTTCTACTTATACCTTAGTTATCTTGACCTTAGACTTTCTACCTGTGTTTTATATACTTCTCTGTTTTTAATGCTAAAACGAGCCATACCCTTCGGAGCCTGGTGATTTCGGTATAAAAAAATATATTGCGTATGTATTCCTCTAGGTTTATATCTGTCTCCTGCTCCTCACAATTTTTGTTAAAATAATTTCAGTAATTTTCGCGTGAAAGGGTAATAAATCTACTTTCACGTTTATAGTATTTTTCTTATAAATAAAATAAATACACTTCACGCCTTTTGATCCCAAAGTGGGGTAGGCAGAGGCACTTGCTTAATAAGCAAATGCCCATGGTTCACCAAGCGTATTTAACCCAACGTGACAGGGGGTGAGGCCAATGTATTTTTTTTTAATAAATAAATCCGTTTTTATAGTAGTAGTACATTGATAAAGTTAATTTACCTGTTACACCGAGGTTAGGAGACATCTGAGGTCCATTAGTTGTTTCTAGTTAGTTTTAATTTCTGAAAAGTAATTGCTTCTCTCAAGTAAAAAAAAATGACCTATAACCCCGGGTTCATAAAAATATATTCACAGATATTAAAGGCATCACTCAAACTTCTTCAAGCTAAATTGATTTTTATTATATTAAACAGTGTAAACTGCGAAAAAATGCGTAGGTGCGTCTGTTTGCTATTGAAATATTTAGCTCTATGTCAACGCCTCGTCAAGGTTTCTTTGACCTTTTCATAATATTATTGTGGCTTTTTTGTCCAACTTTTGCTCTACGGCGAATAAATATAATCAAACTTTGTAGACTCGGCGACATTGATACCATTATTTCAATGACGAAGTTAGTTAAAATGTGTTCACTAGGGATTTAAAACTTTAAGGTAGTTCATCGTAATAATTGGTTCATTTTTCTCAATAGTATCATGTTAACCCTTTTTCTCCACTGTTCAAATTTAGGCAACAAATAGGCGACAGCAACAACTGGCTACTACTTTAAGTAATATTTTTTTAAGTGTAGTCTAAGTATTAAGTAGTTCGGAGATTAATCTTAATCGTTATTTTTTTTAATCACTATGAACAAGCGTTTGACCACCATCCTGCCTGATGTATTATGTACAAAACGACTAACATATTATACATATTATTAGTTACTATTACTTCTACTCTACTTTATTAAAACGATTATATTTAACTACTAATCCATACTTTGATTTTTTGACAGATAGCTGTTTCCACCTTGCATACCAGGGCTCTATGTTAACTTGTTTACCTATCGAATACTGAACTAATTGAGTATACCGTACCTACCACTCAACTTAATGGAATGAGGAAGAAGGGGAATCGAAACGCCAGTGCCAACTCAAAGAAGAATAGCAATCAAGGAAAAATATACTTAATACATATAAAAACATACATACGACGACGACCGGAATAGGTTAGTCGTTGCGGTTTCGATGCCCGTTTCCGACGTTCGCTTTAGCTATTAAATAAATATTTTTGCAACAAAACACACATTGCCTTCATCCCATGTTAAGTAGCTAAAGCACTTGTGTTATGGAAATCAGATAACGAGATATATTTACTTATATATTTTTTTATTTCATTTAAATATATACATATATAAATAAAACACCTAGACACATCCAACAAGTGCTTAAAAGCTCATCACCTAAGCACCTGTCAGCGGTGGGAATCGGACCCACGACCCTACGGAGCAGAGCAGACATGCTGACCACTACACCAACGGGCCCGTCAATATTAAGTAATGCCTTTGTTGTATGCGTCTGGGTGTTTTATCTATGTATGTTTTAAAAATGTTAATGTAAGTACTAGTACCAGTCTCTAGCATACTTTGTTACGGGTAACATGGTTTGGCTCAGATCACGTGCGTTTTGTCAGCGCATTAAAAAAATGACAGTATGAACGTGGGACGTTCTAATGGGACGCGCTGAAGACACGCGCCGGTGGGACACACTGACAGAGCGCGAAGCTGACGGACGCGCGTGTGTTCATTTAAAACTAGGATTCATTAAGCAGATGCTTTTAAAGTTGTTTGTGCAACGATACTAGTACCGCCTTGGCCGGAAATAACGAAACGCGAGCTTACTTAGTCCCAAGTTGGACTACTCGGAAAATAATTCATTGTAACAAGAAATCGGCAGAATTTATTCACGCATCATAACGATAGAAACGAATAACGCCAGCTGATCTAATTTAGTCGAACGACAAAAAATTCTGAGAATTTATATGGAAAGTTTGAATTGATATATTTTCTTTACGCGCCGGGAAAATGCGAAGGAAGTGTATTTTATTCATTGCGTCTCTCTCGTAATGTCTATTTAAACTGCCTTGGAGAAGGTAGCGTTTTGTTACTACGTAGTAGTCTCTTTGCATGATATTTTTTATTGGTCGCAGTGTCTGCTACACTGGAGTACCTACTCCCATCAGTACGCTATATTTTTTGTAGAGATAGAATCTACAGAACTCGTCTTAGGTAGGTTATTTTAGTTCAAAACACAATAAGCATTAGAATGCTCATGTCTATCCACATCACGAATAAAGAATTTATGGGCCAGTATTAGAATAAGGACAAATATGGGCTGATGATGATGATGATGATTTGAATAAGTGGAGATCCTTGATGCCGACCCCTCTAGGAATCGGATGTGACGCACATGTCATACATACATTTAATTAAAAAATACTTTGTGACGGAATATATAAGAAATACGCACGGGTTGTCTACCCGCATATACAGAAGAGTCGATCTAAGGGATATTCGGGGTGCAAGATGTATTTTTGGTTGGCTTATTCTCGAAAAATAACCTTAGATAAATGCAATACAATCGGCATATTTTCCGTTTAGAATTTCCAAGTTAACATTTCCTTTTGAAACGACGATGCCCAGATAGATATTAGGTTTTTCAACACTCTGTGAATACTTAAGCGGAATCAAATTAATCATGCCGGGGGAAAATTATTATACCCAACGCGACAGGTAAAGAATTCCACGTCCATTATTATAATCCATTGAATGATTACTTCGCTTAATATAGGTACTACTTTTGGCCGTGATTTGCATTTTTTTCCTGTTTCATATTTTTTCCCTTGTCACATTTACGCAATCTCTGAATGATGGAGGTCTACTGAAAGAGTAAAAAAGGCAACTTTTTTAATCTTTATCATTCCGGGACATTTCACTCGTGGCCATCTGATCTCCATAATAGGATGCCCGTGATTGTATTATGGGATCCGCTGCGCATGTGTGTGTATTTTTAACCCGCCACCTTGCATCCTACTTCCTTCTAATATTATAAACGCGAAAATGTGGATGTAAGGATGTTTGGTGTTCTTACAAGGAAATACCACTCGACGAATTTCAATGAAACTTTGTAAGAGTACAGACTACATATCGGAATGACGTATTGGTTATATGTTATTCCGAATTTCCACGGGATCGGAATGTTGTTGTTGGTGATTTTTAAAAATGAGAGCATTGTGATTAGATAATCCTTTTATTATTATTTATTTGACCTTACAAAAGGTAAACCTTTTGTTCACGAACAATAAGGAAAGAGATTGTTTTAGTTATAAAATACAGAATTACCAAGAACTTGACACACAACAACGAAAGAGAAAGATAAATTTTATTTAGTGGAACAAACAGAAATACCAACATACAATTGATAATCGTATTTGAATTCAAAGACCGGGTTGCTAAGCAACGGAATCGCCAGCCCGCATGTCAAGCGTGGCGATTATTGGCATTTCTCCTCCAAATGATCATGGAAATCGTTGGGGGAGACAGTGCTTTAAGTTGTAAAAGTCGGAGACGTAGCTCGATCTACCGTATTCGGTGCAGTATAGCAAGGTGTTTTAGTCGTAAGCTTCGGTTCTCGACAGTCACAGCATCTACCAGAGTCGTCCTGCGCACACGGTTCCGTATCTTCCAAGCGATTGCGATTACTGCAGCTACCCCAATAACCATAAATACTATGTAAATCGCTGTGTAGTGATGTATGTGATACGTACTCATGACGTCAGGGTCAAATTCTTCTTGTTCTCCCTTTATTTCAGAGAAATTCTTCTCTTCTAGACCTTTGAATATCTGTTCATCGTTTTGTGGGATGGGAATGTATCGCGATATGTTGATCAAGTGGTTGATTTGCGAGGGGATGTCCAAATGGTGTTTGATTTCCGGTAATGTTTTGTTCGTACACGAAGTCTAACTAATAAAAGATTATAAGTTAATAAGCGAGCCCTGAAACTTGGCCTCTGCCCAAGGAGTAAAAAGTTTAATTGAATTTTCTGTTAGACTTTTGTTTGAGTTTGAATTCTACTCTAACTTCCCAACAACATAATATATACATATATGGGGGAAATGATACGGAATACGATATACAGAGGCTTTTTTCATTTACGTAATTGTAGCAAGATTAGTTTAATAATACGATAGTAATGAAAAAAAAAAATGTTTTTTTTTTGTTTTTTTTTATCACACAACACTATTTTACTTTTTTTTTATCGCGTTTGACCACCATCCTGCCTGATGTTAAGCAGCTATGTGGCCTACGATGGAGCACACTTGCTCATTAGGTACCTATTCACCCTCGACTTGAAGACCTTCAGACTGTACTGCGCAGGAAACACAGATTCCGGCAAGTCGTTCCACATCCATCATCCATCATCCATCGCACTATGAAAGTAGACGCAAACCGTTTGGTTCGCGTAAATGGCAAATCCATCTGGTATGGATGACGTCTGGTAATAGAATACACCTCTCACCACCCCAGCCCAACTTTTTCCGTCGTGGGGGTCGTAAGAGGCGACCGAAAGAACTTCAGAAAACCGGCAGCAGCGCTCTCTGTAACTTAAACCACAAAACACCACTGCGAACCCGCCTACCAAGCGTGGCGATTACTGGTATTTCCCCCCAGACGATTCTGGAAATTAGTGGGAGAGGCCCTCGTCCAGCAGTGGATGTCATGTGCTGATGGTGATTACTCTTTTTCTGTCTACCGTTTGTCTATATTATTAACAGACTTAAAAAATAAAATAGGATTACATAAAAAATAAATAAAATAAAATAGGTTTTGTTGGTTTGTTTTTTTTTTAAAGCTGGTACTTCCCGTTTGGACCTATATACACACATCAAAAGTGTCCAGGGATCAAGTACATTTTAGAAGATTGCAATCAAGAATATATTTTACACAAACTGAATTCTTTCATAATTTATTCAAAATGTGGTGATAAGTCATTGATACAGGGGATCAGGTAGGAGACTAATCCCGAAGATTTGATTAGATTTTTTCTTAGAGCTAAAAATGTTCTTGATCCCTAGACACTTTTGATGTGTGTACATTCGGTTCATGTCCTACAATGGCATCCATGAGAAATCCACAAAAGTCTTTATATTTTATGCTGGATGAAGTCGGTTCCATCTTTTAAAGTTTCTTTTTGTGTCTGTATCTTTTAAAATTTATTATTTTGGTCTGTATGCCTACTACCAAAGTAACGGTTGTTACGCAAGTGGTCAGCTCATCATCATCATCAGCCCATATTCGTCCACTGCTGGACATAGGCCACTCCAATTCTAACCCACTGAGATTTGTTTTTGGCTTTTCCCAGCTTCGGTCAGCTAATTTGCGCTAAGTCTTAATTTAATTAGTTTTAATTCAATAATGTTATCCTTGTAGTATTAAAGACTTACTATACAAATTAATATAAGTTTGCGAAATATGCCAGGTATCGTTTAACAAGAATTTAGCCTAACTCAAATTTGGTTCTTTACGTTATAAATGTGACCTTATACTCAAGGGAATAGGGCCGTATGTTTGAGAAACGGGGAAAGTTCGAGAAAGACATAATGGAGTGCCTTGAACGTTGTAGAACTCTACTTGTGATAATGTGAACGTCTGGTGTTGTATCCTAATGGGATAATCATTACTTCGCCAAGTTTTATTACTCTTAGGCGACCTTGCTGAACCAGTGGTTAAAGCATCAAACTCTTGAACATCCGTTGCTAGTTGGATTTCCGTCTGGAGTGTGCTATAGTAGATGAGCAGACTTTAATTGACGAGTCATATTTATCTGTGTGATTATATTAGTATATCATCATGTTAGTCGACTGACGTCCACTGCTGGACATAGCCTCCCCAATGGCGCGTCATTACATTAGTGTACAGTCAATAATCGTAACCTGTTAAAACCAAAAAAACATAGAAGAAACTTAAAAAACTAGAGACTAATTGGCATAGTCAGAGTTGCAATCGCAGCTTTGCTAGTCGTGTAGGTACCATAGAAGTATTTTTGATTCGAGTCTTAAATAACCTACGACCGCAGACAAATTTGTTTAACAAGTCTATACCTTATTTCCTCCGCCATTTTTCATGAAGAAAATAAGAATTTCGTCTCAAGCTTTTGAGTTGTGATAAAGAATAATGTCTTTGAAGTCTTTTTTGTAAGGAGAGCCAATATTTAATGTATTACGAAACATACAGAATGGGTACATAATATTAGCGCAAAATACACATAATAGGCAGATTATTGACATTATGTTGCAATTTTCTAAATTCCTTTGCTTGCTAAGATTGTGTTTGCAGTACTCCATGTGATATTGGATATTATCGAACGCAAACATTTCATATAAAGCGGCCGCTCTCGATGTTATCTATTAGGTTTGTTCTACGCTGCGTTTGACATATAAGAAGATTGGCTTAATCGGAATGAAAGGTTTTTACACCATGTACTTGACCCACACCTCTAGATGAATCGAGCCTGTTAATTCGGCGAGTTAGGTTTGGTATTTTATTTAAATTATTTATTTTTCGAGAGATGTTTTTTTTTGGAAAAATAACAATGCAAATAATTTCATTGAATATAATTTTAAAGAAAAAAAAACCGATGTCTACAAGAACGAGTCCTACAATTTTTATAGGTTCGGTTCAAATTTTCTGGTTTGCCATCATCAAACCCGGACTCCCATAACATGGGACCACCTTATAAATACCAAGTTATCGGCGAACGGACTCATTAAGGCTCCTTTTTTGAAGTTGCTTAAAATCTAGTGTCAGTCCATCATGTTTGAAGTGTCCACGAAGATGTTTTGTTTTTGCAGTAAAGTATTGTGACCATGCTGAATCAGTTCTATCGACTTAACGACACTATTTCTGGAGTGAACTAGTTTTACGCAACTAGTTTTATTACCATGTTGTTGTGTTTGTTGTCGTCCTAAGGCACCCCGCTGGTGCACAGGGCCTCCGCAAGTTGTCTCCACTCCCTCCTGTCCGCGGCAACCTCCTTGGCGTCACTCCAGCTCAGTCCTACGGCTCTCAACTCTTTCTCCACGCTCCTCTGCCACGTGTGTACTGGACGTCCGCGGGATCGCTTTCCGAGATCCGGTCGCCACTCGAAAGCAATACCAGCGCTGTCGCTTGCTCCTCTTCGAATGGTATGGCCGATCCATCGCCACTTACGGCGAGCAATCTTGGTGGCAATGGGCGACTGTCGACACATTTCCCGTAAGTCCTCGTTTCTGATAGTCTTCGGCCAATGAATGCGGAGGATCGACCTCAGGGACTTATTTGCAAATACTTGTAGTTTGTTCATAAGCCCCTTCGTCACTCTCCACGATTCACAGCCGAAGAGCAGCACTGACTTAACGGTGTAAAAATACACTTGATAGTCACTTAATTAGATAATCATACAGTCATAGTTGTTGTAGTAAGGATCAGTTTTGCTTAGGGTGCATCTTGGGAAAATAAAAATTTGTGTCTGGTATTTTTTATTAGCCACTAACTCGTTACGATTATTATTAACTTGAGTAGGATTACCATATAATGTGGTAAATACATAAACATGTAGAATTGTATAGAAGATTGCCGGCCCGCCTGACTTTAAACACAACACACTATCAAAAGCCTGCTTTGAATGAAATTCGCTCCCATATTACGATCCTTGGTGATCTATCATACACAGAGGCGTTGTAATGTAAATTCGACTTCGAAAAGAAAATGGATAACGTCTTACTATATAATCATAATATTACTTTCTTTATACGGATAACTTCTTCGTACCGTACGACGAATATTTTTTTTCTGTTCCGGCCAACTTAGTTTTCTCACTAGCTAGAAAATGGTATGTGTAATGGTGAACTCTGAAAAATTACATTACGGTCTATTAAAAGTTTACACCGGGTATTACATACATACACTTCACGCCTGTCTCCCAGAGGGGTAGGCAGAGACTACAGATCTTCATTTGTCACGGACCTGACATACCCCTTTCACTTCATCTACATTCATACATCTTTACACCAGGTATTAAGGCGCCTAATTAGCCAAAGATAAGTATTCAGCTTACCTTTGTTATTTGCTCGACGTTTCGTCACAGTTACATGTGTCGTGTTCACGAGCTGACTTCTGATCTGGCTGAATTCTTATTTTAAACTTTTACAGCTTTTTTTTAGTGCGCGTTTCGTTAATAAATACATCTCGTTCGCCGAACCCAAACTGTAACATTGGAATGTTATATTATTTATTCATAGATAGATTCAATAAAACGGCTTCATATATTATATGAATATCACCTGTCAATTGCATTTTCTCTCTTATTATGCTTGTTTATACTGTTATTGGTATTTAAAGACTGTAGACTGCCTTTATTTTCAGAGAGATACAATTTGTGTAAGTAGATATCACTAACATTGAGATGCTCAGGACTCTTTCTATCTGGTGTAGTTATTATTTTGTGTTGCATCATTACGTTTAAGATACTTAATGATGTTATGCAATGCATATTTTGTTAATTTATATCAACATTATAAAGAGGAATGGTTTGATTTTTTGTTTGTTTGTTTGAATTGAATAGGCTCTGAAACTATTGGACACATTTGAACAAATCTCTCTCACTGTTGAAAAGCTACATTATTCCTGAGTAATGCGGCAATATTTTATCCTCAAATTCCCACGGAAACGTAAGTACACGTGTAACAGCGCAGTACAGCTAGTCTTACTAATATTATAAATGGGGAAGTGAGTTTGTTTGTTCCGTTTTCACGCCGTAACTACTGAACCGATTGCTTTGAAATTTTGTAGACGTATAGTAAGAAGTCCGGTTTAAATAATAGGGTACTTTTTAACGCGAAAAAAAATTATATTCCCGACGGAAAACAAAAATATTCCTTTATACCGCAATATAACCGAAGTCCACGCGGGCGAAGCACCGGGCGGAAAGCTAGAAATAAATAAATGTGAATTACTGATAATGTCTGTTAGTGGCGTGCAGCTGGTGAGGCCTATGTCCAGCAGTGGAACTGAAATATGGACTGATGGTAATGATTTTTATTATTATGTTAGTCTAACAAAGTCCACTGGACATAAGCCCTTTCCAAAGGCGCGCCACGAAGATCGATTTTGCTCCTTCTTCCGCCAATGCGGATCCCCCTCTAATGTAGGCGTAGAACTTGATTTCCTGAATCTAATTTTATTTTGAGGGTTTTTGTACTACCCCAAAGATTCATTGAACTTTCTTTCGATCCTTCGACGGTCGACGGCGTAGGTGTATTTTAGATCTACATAGTTTCTACAAAAAATATTTACCATCCGAAACACTTGAACACGTAGTTGCGAATGGATTCGTAACAAGAAACAGATTTTTTCTTTGGCGCCTTTGCGAAGTGATATTACTATTACGACTGGGCTCAGTCAAGTCCTCTAACATTAGGTTCAACAACATAAAATCCTGGAAGGTTCAAGTGCTTAAGTGATGTGGGTTGGTTGTTAAAGCACTTACGCGTGAGAAGTCCTTCAGGTATCGGAATGTAGACAAGTTTTGTGAATTGAGTTGTCCCTTTTTTGTCATAAAATAATCTCGGAAAGGTATAGGGTTAAGATGTCAGAACTTGTAATGTTCTAGTTGAAATAGATTTTAACCAGTCATTAACTTTGACTGTAACGTCTGTCTTGATCGATTATTCATATAAATAGTTATTTCTTACAAAGAACCGAAATGATAATTAATCATCATCAGCCACATGACATCCACTGCGGAACGAAGGTCTTCACCAATGATTTCCAATAATCGCCACGTTGGCAGGCGGGTTGGCGATTGCAGTGGTGCTGTTAGTTTAACTCACAGCCAACGCTGCTGTCCGTCTTCTGGAGAGTTCCCTCGGTCGCCTCTTACGACCCCCACGATGGGAAAAGTTGGGCTGAGGTAGTGACACATGAATTCTATTCGCCGTCACCACACGGCTTGCGAAATGATAATAATGCATGGTATTGAATTTAAATTTGATGTGTATGTAAGCGCATATACGTAAATGCATGATGAAGCATTTTGAGTAGTATGGCGATAATATGAATAACATTGATCATCATCATCATCATCATCTTATGAATATTGCATAAATGTTATCATGATTGAAAACAATTTAAAATAACTACAGACATTCATAAAATAAAAGCTTTTGTTATGAAACTATTCTTAAAGCTTTCATCATACTATATGAGGCTTTATTCCTTCCATTCCTCGTAGTTTAGCTGGTTGCAATAAAGATTTCCGACCAGAAAAATGTGGCCCCGCATTCATTCTAAATATTTTTTGAGGCGGCTTATTTAAAATGATTTATGTTGAAGTGAAGTTGTCCGCAAGCTGGCACTCAGCTGGATTGTATAGATGCAGGGTTCACGCACTTTGGCCCCGGCAATCGCGGCGCATTTTTATTGAAAAACATTCAACCATGAGTGGGTGCTGAGTATGCGAGCGTTTCGATAACCACGCGAGACGGTTTCACTCGATACTCTAATAAAACGATCATGGATTCTACGAAGTATCGAGTAAATTACGTGAACTAGTGAATGTGTCTTTCAGTTATTGTGTAGTTAATATAGATATGGTTACGGGGAATCATTAGCTTAATGGCGGCGTGATATTATGATCCATTCTAAAATTTGCGTGATGTACCTTTGGGATTTGAAATATTAATTGTTTGAAGATCTGATCTATAGAATGAATGATAAATGTCTAAAGATCTGATCTTCCGTACAACCTGTAGTACATAAAAAAAATATTACCTTCTCCGGAAATGGATAACATTGTCAAGGAAGAACTTCCTTATTTTGAAATAAGGAATGGTGATTTCAGTGAAATAATGAAGTGATTATACGAACTTACCTGAAGTGAAGTTCTATTCTAATTATATAAAGTACCTAGTCCGAGATATCTTAGTAGTACTCGTCGTCTCTAGCTCTTAAGCGCGAATTATCCAAGACCTAAATGAAAATGTTGCTATCTCAGCTCTATGATCGACATGTCACTATCATTAGGGTTACAGGATAATAGTCCCGGGAAGGTGGGAAGATTATATCTTGGATTAGATACTTAGGATAATCAATAACCATCAAAAGCCAAAAATAAATCTCTATATTATTAAACAGTTACATACATACACTTCACGATTGTCTCCCAGAGGGGTAGGCAGGGACTACAGATCTCCATTTGTCACGGTCCTGACATACCCCTTTCGCTTCATTTACATTCATACATCTTTTCATACATGAACTTCGAGTACTTTTCACACCACCTTCCGCCAGGACATCACCAATCTGGTCAATGTATGTCTTTATGCGGCGAACTCTACTCACCCGGCCTATTACATCACCCATATAAATATCTTTCGTCAATCGACTTTCATCCATTCTCTCCATATGGCATGCCCTTTTCAATCTTGTTCACTACATCTTCCTTCAAACAGAATCATTCTCTTATCACACTATTCCTTATCCTATCATTCAATATCACGCCTTTCATGCTCCGCAATGACCGCATTTCTACGGCATTGACTTTACTTTTATGCTTCTTCTATCATACCCAACTTTCACTCCCGTACATTAAGGTAAGTACAGCGTCATGGACAGCCAATCATGCCTTTTTCGACATGAATTGGCTCTCCATAACACTGCGAAGGGCACCGTTAACCTTATTACCCGCACTCACTCTTGTTTCAATATCTTTGTCAAACTTTCCAGTTAATCTCAACATATGTTTAACATAAACATCAACCATTAGAGACATGATAAAATAGAAACTTAAATAACAAAAAAAAAAATACATAAAAATAAGTAATACAAATTGCCTGCCCTAGCAAACAAAACTTGTTCGTTAACCGGTGCCCATTATAGTGAGTTGCATAAATGTCTGATCGTTCGGTATAAATTGTGTGCATAGTTAGACATTCTCTACAGGCTCTAGGAGAAGCTGCATGCCTGGTGGATTTTTTAAATTTTAAGTATAAGCGGTAATGGTTCCTCAGAAACAGAGTCCTCTATATTATGCTTAGTTTGTTGAACTGAAAAAACGGAAAAAGCAATTATTGCCTGATTTCCCATTGTCTGCGCTATATGTATTGTCTTAACAACCCACTGTTCAGAGCTTATTTGTAAAATGACAAAAAAAAAATTGTTAATACGAGTATAACTAATGACTTATCCCCTTTCCCACAGAAGGGTACAATGTTTGTCACATGAACATGTGCGAAAACAAACAATGATTAATTTGACTACTAAGATGATTATTTCGCATTGAATACGAATATTAGACACCTTGCGTTTTTAGCTAAGCCGTGTTGTTGAACTGTGTCATGATCATCCTTTGGCTGGTACATTAAAGTTTTATTAATCCCCGACGAAAAAAGGGGGGTGTTATAAGTTTAACGTGTCTGTCAGTGTGACTGTATGTGTGTCTGCGGCATCATAACTCTCGAACTATTAAAGCTATTACAGTAAATAATTTTCTGGAATTGGCTTATGCATTCAAGAGTTATGGGGGTTGATATTGGGGACAAAAAGTCAAGTTTATACAAATATGTTCAAGTGGGGTATCAAAATATGAAATCGGAGGTTTTTAAAATTTTCAATTGAATAGTTATTTGTATGTAAAAGTCTCGAATAAAAATTACTGGCGAATTTTACCGGCCAAAGTAGAAACCTCTTGTACAAACTACCCAACCGGGTACAATTTAAAGTATGTTACAATTCGTTGAACTGGAATTGATTGATAGTGCCTGAAAAACCGGTCGCAATTCATTTCGAACTTTACGCCTGTAGTCATAGTGAACGTTTTTGCATGAGAACAGTTTACGAATTGTGTAAAAATATTTAAAATAATTGTTCGTCGGTCGCTCGCCGGTGTCAATACCGATTTACTTTGGCAGTTATCGGTCCAATGAACACGATGCAGTTTCCTTTTAATGCAAATGTACCTACTATTATACAATTTGTATAGTTTTCACGTAGGTACCTATAGGCAAACAATTTTACAAAGAGCCCGCGGGAATGTTTATAAGAAACATTGTTCGAAGTTTAGTAATCATAATAGAAAGTTTAGATTTCATATGGAATGTTCTCTTCCGTATAGCTGGCATAGCCCCTGTCGGCTCTGTTTTTCACCCCGCACACAGTGTTTTCTGGTAAATTGTTTATCTATTGATAAGTAGATAAAACTTTTATGCCTTCGCCATAGGCGTTGCAGTCTCAGGCCTGGGAGAAAACAGCACACAACAAATGATTAATGAGTATTTGTAGTTTGGCATTCACGTCATATTACTGTAGCTTTCATTCTTGTGATGCACAGTTGTTTAATGTCATGCTATAGTACCAGTGTGCCTACCCCAACTCTACTGTCACAATGTAAGAACGCGATATCACCACTACACACTTTACACTTTTACTTGAATGCGTAATTTTTTTCAATTTTTCCTGACCATCTACATTTATATTAAACTTATTATACCCCAGCGGTGTAACTTGACGTTTATCCCATATACATCGGAGTAACACAAGGCTAAAACCATATTATTGTTACGTTGCATTAATATCGCACACAAGAGGAGAGAAAAAGTCCAAGTCCCAAAGAAAATACCTCCCATGCTACCCCTCTCTATTTCAGGGTACAAGTTCCACCCCCGCACATATCTGACCAGGTCGAAGTATCGAATGGTAACCTTAAAACTATCAGAGCCGTGAACAGATAAGCTCAACAAGTTTTAAAGTCGAGAATCGCTATCACTGTATATAGCTAAAATGTCTCGGTACAGATGATTAATTACTCAACAAAGAAGTTGAAACTGACCGAACGCCGAAAATTTACGGTGATTTTTCTCAATTTTATAAAGGCCATAAATTTTTTCGCAAGGTGACATCTGAGGCCTCCTGAAAAACTTGTCTACATAGCTAAAGGCCATCTGGTGACGTAGGGCTTTCGGGTAGATGGATTTAGCCAATAAATTTCTTTTAGGGTCTGCTATTCCTACGGTGTACTTGAACTTGCTGCGACACCGGAATTTATTGGCTCACTTTTCACGTCGATACGGATGTTTCACATTAATTTTTAACCACCGACGTAAAAAGAGGGGTGTTATATTTATATTTATAATTTGACGTATCAGTTTGTGACAGACAGATATGTGGCATCATAATATGTGGAATTAATAACATTACTATAATGTTTTTTTGTTTGTTTGATTGAGCTTGTTCCTACCTATGTTTGATCGATATCGGTTGACAAACTCAAAAGTTATACCGGTTAAAAGTGGGTATAAAAACACTTAAAATTGGTGGACGTGGAACATTTCAAATTGGTTTTAAATAAATTTATGTTTATCCAGTTTCGATTTATATACCTGACTTTTAATAATAATAATAATGTCTTCAATAATGTTACCCATAACGGTTTCAAGTACTTCCTATAGTGTATACATTATGTTTATTTGAAAGTTTGGCTGTTCAAGAAACCAGCGCCCATGAAGCCAAACTTCGCGATGTCAAAAAAACGTTGTAAGCATCGCCGATAAACACAACACTTCTTTGAGTTATGCGATGAAAGGAAAATCAACAGGGCATACACATACAAAAGAAAATATTTCTAAAGTAAGAGGGTAGAGTACATTCTATTGTCTTAATTATAGGCTACCAGCACATGAAAATGAGTAGATTTTAAATTGAAAGTTTTATCACAAAAGTGACGTTTAAATACAAGGTGGCGCAAAAGTAATGACCCTATCCGAAGATGCTATATTTTTTGCAAATGGCCGCAAATGTCAAATCTGTTTTGACATCTGTGAAGTAAAGACATGTAAAATTCACATCGATAAGCAATGGAACGCTATACTCGTAACGAACGCGGAATATTGGT
>SJJU01000987.1:0-22904 GCA_012932125.1 Conopomorpha cramerella
TTTATGTCAACAAGCCGCAGACTCTTGAAGCCCTTAAAGAGAATATCCGCCACGAATGCGAGAACCTATCGCCGGCAGTTCTGGCAAAAGTGATGGAAAATGCGATAAAACGGGTCCGTATGGTAATCAACTGTGGAGGCGGCCATTTACACGATATCATTTTCTCGACTTGATGATAAAAAATTTAAAGGATCAAATAAATATAATCCACAAGAAGAACCGAAGTTTTTTATCAATAAAAAAAATTATAGCCAAAAAACATCGGGTCATTACTTTTGCGCCACCTTGTACATTGCTGATTTTGTTACTATAATTTCACTGTCGTCCGCAATATAACAGCGATACACATCGTTTTCCGCTACGATAGCAGAGCGATGCAACTTCGAGAGTGTAGCTGACTTGGACCCCTGTTGTCTTAGGATAATTTGAAGCAGATTTCTTAAAAAAAATACTTATTACCTTCATTCACTCACGTCTACAATTCCTTAGCGAAGTATTACACTGCCAGTCAGCACGTTCGATACTAATATCACATTTCTCACACAAGTTCCAAACATCCGAGAAAGTTTTAACAAGAATCGAGATACAAGAAATTTACAAGTGTTCTGGCGTAGAATAATGGATCTAATTCATACTAACATATGATCTCAAGTTCAGTGTACACGTATAATATGAATGGTAGGAATTAATTATTGTCTTTATTCTACGGATAATAGTATGTTGGAAGAATTTCGTTCTTAATTTGACGGAATACTTTACTTCTAAAATGATATTCAATAAATAATATTACTTACTTTGTTGAAATGATATCCGTGTGGGAAGAAAATGTACTGAATTACTTGTGCAATAATATTTCTAATAAATAATAGTTATAAGTTAAATCGGAACAGTAGTACTGCGAAAAATACCTATTTAGGTTATCTATAAAAAAGTATAGCTATAAAATAATTTAAAACAATTAAATTAACTGAATTGAATGTTAAGAAAATACTGCAAGAAGGAACTGTTTAAAATTGTTTTTTCATCACATGTTTTTTTTTCGAAGCTGCACGCTGCATAGAAGAACGTAGTAGAAAATTCTTTTAAAGTTCACTTAGTCTTCAATCTGCGCAAAGAGTAATTCTTTGCAAATTCTAAGCTTCTTTGATTTTAGCTCAAAGCTCTCAAGTATCCTCAAATTAAGACAAATACCCTAAGAGATAGCAAACGTGAAACTTATCCTCTGTAATCAAAAGAGCCTTTATTCCCGTCTCAGTGGGCGCCTCGCCTAATGAGCCTGCGGTTTCTTCAACCAGCTCCCGCCACACAGAGCGTAAACTCTCGACAAACTTCGCCTAACAAGCTCCACAAATGTAGGAAACAATTTTTTTTCACCCACAAATATGGAAGAAAGAACTTTTTCTAAACCTTACCTTTTTAGAAAAAAAATCCTGGCACACACAACACCAAAGAGTCTGCACGAGTGAAAAAAAAAGAATAATAAGTGTCACGCGTTAGCGGGAAAGCGCGCGCCCGCGACCGTACCGTGGTCTACATTAAAACCTTGGCGGGGAAAGAAACGTCCCCTTATTACGTCTCGAAAGAAATCCGCCCGCACACAGGCGCGGCGAAAGAAAACCACCCACACAAGCGCAGCGGCGTCTTGGCTGTACGCGGTGCGCCTGTGTGCGTGCCGGGCCAGCGAGCGACACTAAAATAAGGAGCGCTAGGTAGAGACAGTTGACATATTGTGATCGCATACTCTAGTATGCAAATCTACATCTAACAGTTGAGATATTCTGCTTTAAATTAACAAACTAATGTGATTTATTGTATAAACAGAAACTTCGCGGGTGTAATCCCGAGGCGTTAGTTAGTCTTGTATTGCCTTGTAATAATGAACTAACTCCGTCATATCCATATGATATTCTTCTTACTTATTACCTACAAAAAAAACAAAAGCTTGTCCGTCAGACTTCCACGAATGTAACTGCTACGATTTCGTAGCAGATATATTCGTAGAAGCTACGACGTAGACGCTGTCAACGAATTATTTGGTATAACTCCGGTTACTAATTTACTAGGATACCTTACTTCTTTGTAGGCAACTCACAATTTTAAAGTTTTAAAGTTTTCGTATACTATTAAAGGGATCGTTTCGTTCACGAATAGATTGTTAGTACCTATTTGACATTTTGTTTACGGAAGAAATGTCAAAAAATTACCATACGTGAAAGAGTATGTAACACCTCCCCTACTCCCGTCACAGCCAATCTACTTTATTTTAAATATATCACAAATCATCAAATAAGATTGTTCACTAAGTACGAGTTTCATCACATTCGTACATACCAAATATTGTTAATTTCATTGTTATCAAATCATCGAGAGGAACGTGTTAAGGTACTGATACAAGTGCTCATAAGTACAATGATTCTAAGGCTATTCCCGTAATCGCTTCTTTGATTTTGAACTTTGTCGATTGACAACGTCATGTCAATTAATGGGAATAGCCCAAAAACTTTACATTATAGAGCTCTAAAATGATTCACTGAGAAACTTAAATATATGCACAGTCGACCAAAAATAATCTATCAATATTGGTGACAATGGTGCATGTAGGATATTATTATTTTAACCGGTAAAAACGTGATGATAAGGGATAAAGTAGAATGGATGAGTCTTTTTCACTGTTATGTGTTTATATGGTTTAATATACCAGGCAACTTTATCTATTATATCATTCTGATATGACTCTTATCTTTATCATATCACTCTTAGTCAAGTGGGTAAAACGTTATTTACCCCATTAGGAAGGAACATATAATAAAAAACACTATAATGCAAGCTGGCTCAGGACATAAGTGTATTTGTTACACATAACGAATTGAAGCATTATTAGGTAACTCAAAAATATTCATACTTTACGAGTTCATCCTTTTTTTAGGACACGAATTACAGATTGTATTTGCCAAAAAAATATCTCTTTTTTGCTTAGCTGGTACCATGAGCCATGTTTTTCTAAATTGATTTTAAAATCAGAAAGGTATTTTTTTCAGAGAAAATATATACGTATATTTAAACAGCTGATAAAGTGGGTAGGGAGTAAAAAAAAACACTATTGGATATTTGTACTCTCGTGTTAGTCCCTTAAAATTAAACAACCTAATTCGTATATTATGTAATGTAATGTAATTTGTATACTATATACCAATTACATAAACTAATTTATATACTTTTAAAATTATGTCTTTAATTTAATTGATGAACATTTCAATGCATCACAGTATAAAACATACAAACACACAAACTTACTCCTTTCAATTCTTTCACCACACCACAAGGGACCTTCATTTGCTTCTCGTAAATTTGACCAACTTGCTGTTTCAGGGTTTTCACTCAATTACAAAATTAAATAATTTAACTTTTCACTGTAAGTTGATCTTTCTGGTGATCGCAGACAAAAAAAAACTGTGGTGGCTTATTGATTCATCATGTTAGTCCACTGACGTCCACTAATTGACACAGACCTTCTAAAAGCGCGCCACGTTTGTTGCCATAGTCAGCACGCTTGGCAAAAGATGGTTTGATGACTGCAGTTATGGTCAACTTCACGAAGAACGCTGCTCCCCATATTCCTGTTCCCCCGATATCTTTGTTTTTAATAGTTTTTTTTTATTTTACTTTATTCAGGAAACATACAGCCTTTTACACTTATGCATTATTACAATAAAATGGAAATGTAAAAATAGACTTAGAGTTCCATATTGTTATACATTAACATAATCTGTTTTATCAGTAGAGAGAAGGTGCAAATAGTTTAAGTTCGGTACATTTTTTTCTTAAGTAATTGTAAAATACAAAATAAGCAGCTAAATTGGAGTTACATACAGGAACAGTTAACTATGATTATGGGCATGCCGTGAGTCTACTAGTTATATAGTGGCGCCGGGAATCAATAAAGAATATTATGTACTACTAGCTGGACTCGGAAGATTTGAGGAATTTCTTTCGTAGTGCATCCCTGCCCCTGTCTCCCTTAGGTACCCTAAGCTAAGTCCCTGTCTAATTTCAAGTTCTTACGTTTAGCCGTTTGGGCTGTACGTTGATTGTCAGTTAGTCAGTCAGCTTATCCTTTATATATTTAGATTACACACTGAACAGAACACTAACAAACATTCATAGGTAAAACGCAGATTTTAGATTTAAAGTCAAAAACAGTATAGTAAGCTGAATCTTTGGTTAATTTCGCGCCGTAATACCTGGTTTAAACTATGAATATTAATGTCAGTGCGCGTTTCTTTAAAAAATTAAAAAACAGTAACACTGTAAGATCAACTATGGTACTTATAGCATAATGTGAGAAGTGGATTAGCTTTTCAGAGCAGCTGTAGGTACTTGTTATCGGAAGGTTCATGATTCGAGTCCAGCTATGTTTTAGGCGTATACTGAAGGGTCTCTTTGTCAAACTTTATAATTATAATATGTTATAGCACAACGTTCCGCTATTATGGTGAAAATAGATGTGTGAGTTCTTGAACTTCGATAGACCAACCACCTATCACGTTGTGTTAAATACGCGTGGTGAAATGTGGGCATTTGCAATTTTAATTTCTGTCTGGTTCCGTCCTCGAAAAGTTAATTTTTCTAAAAAATATATAGGTAATCATTGCTTGTCGCTTTTCTACTTCTCGAATCTTACTCGTTCCTAATATTGAATAATTAGGGACTTTGTACGTTTTTTAGTATGTTGAAATATCATTAATCTATACTTACTATAAATGCGGAAGGAGTATTTTAGCGTGACAGACAGAGTCTGTTTGTCTCGCTTTCACGCCAAAACTACTGAATCGATTTAAATTAAATTTGGCATACAGATAGTTTAGAGTCTGAGAAATAACATAGGCTACTTTTTGACCCTATTCTGTGGGGCGCGTCACTAAAAGGAGGGTGTTCTAGATTGTATGAAATACTGAAACTGCGCGAATGAAATCGCGAGGCGTCTTCTAGTCTAGTATAGTATATCTTTTGTGAGTCGTATTTTAAAAGAAGAAAAGCATTAGTATCCAAAGATAATCAATAACATTCTCACGTCACCCGATCTCAACATCCGCGCTACATACATTTTACACCGATCGTAAAATTTAAGTGGCACTTTAATAACTGTTGGTCCAACGGTAGATGCCTAGCTTGACGAAAAGATGTACTAAAGCCAGTGCCGTCTACACACACACACATACACTGACCGCATACCACAGTATAGCGTCATCATGATACACATACACAACCACAGCGGTTAGTAGTGGTACACACCTCACGCCCATCCACCTTACACGCCCAGCGTCTTGGGTTTTCTTATAAACCGCGTTGTGTTCGCCGTCCTTGTCGCGCGCGGCGCCAGCTAGCTATCTCCGTCCCGCTCCGGCTATGAGGAGCCCGCTAAAACGAGGCCGCATTCACCCGCCTTTTTTCCCCACTCCACTTTGACAGGTCGCGGCTCAGTATCTGGCTGGAGGGTACGACCACGATCATAGGTGGCAGACCTTGCAATTAGGGCCGGTACGATTGTAAGGGAACGGAATGGAAATACTTTTCGCGCTTATTGTGCGGGAAGGTGGAGTGTTTTTTTTATCTTTGATTTTCTTACATTGTGACATTGTGGTATAACGTAGAGGGTTGAAGTGAAAATGTATGCATGTCACTAAAGTGATATATCATGACATGTAGAGAATTTGCTAAGAAAATTAAATTGTATACCTCTGCAACCTAGGAAGACGCTCTTCAAAGATTACAAATATAGCTAGAGCACTTGCGAAGATACATAAGTAGGAAGTTATTTACCTATTCATGTACCTACAATGCAATATCTTTGTACTTCGCTACATGAAATATACAATGAGAACTTTTAAAATCAAGTCAGATATTTTCCACTCTATATTATCGTTCGAAACATCGTAACATCCTATGAATATAGCCATAGACATTCTACTACATCTTATACTATCGTATGAACATTGTATGAATTCCGCCCGCTCGCTCGCGACTCCCCGCTACCGCGAGCACCGAGCGCCCCGTCTTAGTCACTAAGTGGCCGAAGACGCGTTAGCGGTGCGGGGCGTGGGCGTGGCGTGGCGCGGGCTGCGGGCTGCGGAGCCCCGCGGACTCCGCCGAAACACACACATTTTTCCCGCCGCAAACCTCGCGCCGCGGGTTAGCCGCGATCCGCAGGCGAGCGAGACGGAAGACGGGACTGATGTCTTGTTCTTGCGCGCATGCGTTGTGATTCAGCAAGAAAAGCGCGGGAAAGTCTCGCAGTCGGTGGCGAAACTTGGACCGCGAAGGTTCGGTTGAACGCCGACGGCTTTTGGAATGTTGCTGTAGGTTTTGTAATATGAGTGATTTTTTGTGCAAACTCTTTCACTCTATAGATGTATTCCACTGAGCTTTGATAAAGGTAGAATCCTTATGTAAAGGCGTTAACGGAAATCATACATAGCACTAGCCTCAATAAACCATAACTGACTTGGTACACCCTTTACTAATCTTATCTACCAACCTACACTTATTGTCTACGTTTAATTTCATTCCCAATTCCACAATCTGCTTGACCGCGGACCACAAGCTAATTTCCGTAAATTTGGCCCAAAATCCACCACAAACAAACTAGTAGCGGACACTGACCCACTCGGGTCCCCGTCACCGACCTCAAAGCGGGAAGCGGCCACCGACACACCGAGGCATCATTCCCTCGGTTTGCGGCTATCTGAGGAGCTAATCGTGGTGCTATAGTGTACCACACGGTTACACTTACAGGCTATTATGGTACGTATTTCGTAAGCGATATGAGTGAAGGTCGGCTACACTCGTGCGGTCAACGAAATACGCAGCAGGTCGGCCGCGCGACCGAGCCTGCGGTATAACCCTGCTCGGTTATTGTGGCGCTACACAGATGCTCTTAAAACTAACGCCAATAGTTCGGGTTACTATGGTTTGGTGTGTGTGTGTGTATTTATTAATTAGTAGAGAATAGATACGGCGATGATCTGCCCAGCATCGTAATTGTTAGCCATCTTAATTGATAGCACCTATAGGTAGGTAGTAGCGCGTAAATATTTAATTATTTGTTTCAAATGGGGTGTGCCCAATCTCGCGGGTCCAATGCGGATAAGAACTTATAAAAATCGTAAATCAGGTTTTAAAGGACCCACGTAACACGTTTAGAAAAAAATCATGAAAAAAAAATAAAGAAAGACAAAGAATTCCCTGCTCGCACTTCTCTGAGAGGTAGGTGAAGAGTTTAACAAACATTTTGTATTGACGCATCATATTTTATTCACAGTTGTAAAAGCTGAAGTACGTACAAGCGGCAGAGGTAAACAAATCGACAGTTGTTCCAATACAAACAATTTAAAATGTCAAGAAAAGGGGAAAGGGCCCCGAACTGCCAACCCTTTCCACGCTGACATTATGTTTTCTGACAACCAATTTTGGCGCTATTTACTTTCACAACATGTTTGAGGCTACAAGTACTTTGTAGGGGTTGAGAAGTTTACCTACAAGTCTTTAAGGATTTGTGTTCAAAGGACAAAAAAGTGCCTTTTATTGGTATGCGCTCAGTTGAGATAAAGCGTTTTTATAATACGATTCTGACCGAAAAATCTATGTATGTTAATTGTATTTGCAAAAGACAGAAAACAATACGGGATGTCGATCATTTCGTAATGAAGTCTAGAACAAACGATCGTTATGTAAGCCTGTTGTTCAAATAAAATGTAGTTCTTGATATACTTCGATGGTTGCCGTCGAAAAAAAAACGGTTACATGAATCATCAAAACGAATATTTCCAGAGCTGCGGTTTTCACTTTCGTAAGTAGGCCCAAGGTCCCCTCTCCAGCTCTTTTTCCTAAAAGCTATTGTACCATCAGGAAAAATGTTTAATAATTACAAACCTAGACTTTCTCTTAACTAAATATTAAATTTAAGAACACCTGCAAACGAAGAGATGTCACCGCTTATAATTTATATTACAACAATTAAATATTTTCTATTATATTTGCTTACTTACTTCTGTGTGCCGTAGAAGTAAATAGAGCAGATATTAAAGGCATCCTTTGTAGACCGGAAGTGTCGTAATTCAAGGGTCCGCCGGAAGCCGCGGCATATGGCGGCAAGGGCTGCCGTCGCTTTATTAAACATAGAGCCCCGCGGCGTCGCCCGCGTTATTGTGTATTATATCCTGGTGCTGGCAATTAAGGAGTATTGTTTTCGCAGTTATCTGGATTTATGCAATTTACTTCCCTATTTTGTTGAAACAGTGCGTACTTTTGTATAATATAGTTTTCCATGGAAAGTTTACATGAAGGTTTAGATGAGACAGAGCCCTTACGGTAATTCATCGAACTTTTTTTCACTGGAATGTTATTCCTGGTTAGAAACTATATCTATCTATATTTTGTGGTAAACAATATTCTTGGTGACTCGATATACCTATCTAGTAGCGAAATAGTTACCAACTATCATCACGTTAGTTTACCCTGGTAAAATATGGGCATTTATCAATGATATTAAACTGTACCCCCATGTCGTACAAACCCAACCATGTCGTGAAAAAAAAACTAAGTACTGAAAATTGTCTAAATCCGCAGCATTACCACCTATCACTTTGAGTCCAGAGATGTGTGATAATTATTTATGTGCGCCTTGGATGTAGCTGCAAGCCTTTTTGAATTTTCACTAATTAATAAAATGTGTATGGTTTTGTTATAGTACACAAATCCCCGAGCTACGGTTTTTGCTACGCGCTACGTCGTAGTCAAACATATTATTATAAACTACGGTGCAGTCGGCAACAACCTAATCTAATCCTAAGATTGACATACACATTTCACGCCTTTTTAATCCCAAAGCGGGGTAGGCAGAGGCACTTACTAAGCAAGTGCCCACGGTTAACCTAACGTGACAGGGGGTGAGGTCATCGCCGTTATAGGGTTCACACACCTTGTGGTGTGCGGGTTTCATCACCATGTCATCCTTCACCGTACGAGCGTTGCGTTGCCTACATAGGCTCTGAAAAAGTTTCCCATTGGTACACGTTCAGAAGCCGACTCGAACCCGCGACTTCTCGGTTACAAGTTACTTAATACTCTCGGATACTTATCCGACCAACTGGACGCTCACTAAGGTTGAAACTCATATTAATGTCATTAAACATAAATAATTAGTTACAATATAGGAACATTATTGATGTTTTAGTGACACACAGGAAGTGTCATCAAAACTTATATATATACCACTTTTTTAATCGACCGTACATACATTTAAATATATGTTTATAAGTACTTACTTTTGAAACTTAGCTTCTTATCTTTTTCCAGCATCCTGAATATCTTTTCCAAGATACGCGATAAGGCCTGACTGAACCCCGACTGTACCTAGGGTTAGAGATGTGACACCCGGTGATCGTGCACGCTGGCGCCATCTGCTGATCCCCACTCGTATGTTACTTGGAGTCATTGTTCCGAATGATTATACAAAAGATATTGAACCTCTACTAAAATGGGTAAAAATTCTCACTTTAGCTGCTGTTTATTCATTCCAAAGTAAGCGGGTTAGTATTTAAAATTCAACTTTAAATAATCAATACGTAGTATAAAACAGAGTCGCCTACCGCTGTGTGTATCTTTGTATAAATTACAGAATTTAAAATACAGATAGAGTGATTCTCGGGGAAGGTTTAAATGAATAACATATACATAATATTATCTGAGAAACATTGGTCATCTATATCAGTGGCGTGCACTAGCTTTTACGACAAGGTAGGCAGTAATCCCCAAGTATTAACACCTATGTAACTATGTGTAGGTAACTTGTCTTTACGAAATATCTAGAAAAGTTACAGAACCTACCTATTTACTCACCCACAAAACACAGGGCCTTCGTTAGCCTATGTTGTGAGTACAACAAAAAAGGATCTATCAATAACTCTATTATTAGGTCGGGTAACCAAAATACTAAGGTAGGCAGTGTCTTTTTGCCTATATGGTGTGTACGCCGCTGATCTATATATATAAAACAAAGACGGGTTTGTTACAACACTTATAACTCAAGAACGATTCAACCGATTATATACAGAAAATTGGTGAGTACGTAGCTTAGAACCAGGAGAATAACATAGGATGCTCTTTATCCCGTTCCTGTGGGACTTAGTGTAGTATAGAGAGGGTGCTATAGTTTGTATGACATGCTGAAACTACGCGAATGAAATCGCGGGGCGTCCACTAGTTATTTATATTCGCAAAACTACGTTTGCCGACTCAGGTACGTAGTCTATAATAAGGTAATTTCAAATGAATTTAATCACACGAATGATTGTAGCTTAGCTGTCGAGAACCTAGAAAGCAAATCTAGAGTTGTGGTTTCGATTCCGTAGGTACCTACTTAAGGCCGTTTTAGACGGCTACACTTTCTTGCTTCTGGCATACAATAAAATTTAAACTGGAAATTGTTTGCGTCTTGTAAACTGAAAAGGATCGAGCCGTCTAAGTGGGCCTGCCATCTCTCTCACAGTCTATGTAACTGTATGTGTTTGTGACACCACTTCTTTGGATACAATAACTCTATTTATCACTATTGTATTCAATAACCCGTCACACACTTTAACAACTTGAATTCATTATCTTACTAATATTATAAATCGGAAAGTGAGTTTGTTTAATTGTTCCGCTTTCACGCCGTAACTACTGAACCGGTTGCTTTAAAATTTTGCAGACGTATAGTTAGAAGTCCGGTTTAAATAATAGGGTACTTTTTATCCCGGAAAAAATTGATATTCCCGAGGGAAAACAAAAATATTCCTTTATACCGCAATACAACCGAAGTCCACGCGGGCGAAGCCGCGGGCGGAAAGCTAGTAATTTGTATAAGTTAATAAGAATAACTTAAAACAAAGAACGGACTACAACCATCAAAATTTGGCCTTTATAATTCAAAATTTGTGGTTTTCTCATGTAAACATAAAAATACAGTAAAGTAACATGAGTATTGACTCTTTTGAGGGTTGTTGCGGATTCGTATCGAACCAGGGTAGGTCGCAGCCGCTGCACTCCAGTCCACTCGTGACCACGACGCAGTTGCATGCGTCGTGGTCACGAGTGGACTGGAGTGCTTGCATGCGTCGAAACGTAAAAGTAAAATAACAAAGGTAAGCTCGAGCTTGTCTTTGATTATATTCGCGCCTATATACCCGGTGAACAATATTGAATTATAAGTAACATGAAAGTAATAATTGTGTACACAAAACCTAAACATATTCATAGCTGACATTATATGGAGCAAACACCTCCACCCGACGCATTACCATGAAACAGCCATCAAATCGCGGCGAGGCGCCGCCGAGACAAACAAATAACGCGTAAAAAAGCGAATTTTAAACAGACCCGGGGTTCCAGATATTTCCATACAAAATGCTGAATAATTTAGGCGGAAGTATGAGAGCGTGGACCGAGTTATGTTAAACATTTTCAACTCGTATGTGAGCTCTAATTCTTATGTTGTATTATAATTGTATTAAAATTCTATAGCAGTAGAGGTCAATTTTAAATGGTTATAAGACACAGAAAATAAACAAACTTAAAGCTGGTACTGACCTGTCACTGGTACACATTAGGAATACACCTATAGGTTCAAAGTTAACATATACTTACTCGTAGTATACAAATTACTACACTCGTGAGCAAAAATTCCGGGTCACACATATTTACATAGCTGAGTAAATGAAAATACTTTTTAAATGCAATTAAAAAGCCGTGTGGTGACGGCGAATAGAATACATGTGTCACCACCCCAGCACAACTTTTCCCGTCATGGGGGTCGTAAGAGACGACGGAGGGAGCTCTCCAGAGGACGGGCAGCAGCGCTCTCTGTGAGTTAAACCACAACACCACTGCGATCGCCAACCCGCCGGCCAAGCGTGGCGATTACTGGCATTTCACCCCAAATGACGGATCTCATTGGGGGAGGCCTTCGTCCAGCAGTGGACGTTATGTGGCTGATGATGAAATAGCGAAACACTATTTCGTACATTCGCATAAAGGTATTTCTCGTATACACGTGCTTATTAGTGGCATGCTTTTAGGGCGATTCCCGTAACCGCTTCTATGATTGTTACCAGTCAAAGCTTTGTAAGTTGACAAAGTCGCGTTAATTAACAGGAATCGCTCTAAAAGCATACTTCTATTGACCACGTGTTAGGGTAATGTTGTCCCCAAACTATGTATGTATGTAAATGAAACCAGCGTCCGTACTTGGTGAGTGTTGTATTGTCAATAACTTTGGTTACAGAGTGCAACTTATTGCTTTGTAAGCATAATGTAAAAATAAACGTGTAATGAGTGATTGTTCATGTTTCCATGAACATGTATGCAATGCCTTCAAGTATTGTTGTCTTGTATTCAATACTACCACTGTCAGAATTATATAATTTATTAAAGTGTTGTATAATACTTGAGACCTGCCACGGCTTCACACAAGTGCAATAGATCGATATGATGGGTTTCCCTTACTCTGGAATGACTATTAAAAAAATCTGTTCATCTGTTGTCTTAGGTTTAAATATAAGCATAGGTACATACAGGGACAGATAGCGGGAACGACTTTGTTTTATACTAAGTAGTGATTATGACCCAGAATTTTTGCTCACGAGTGCTAACTAGATAAAAACTATATGGTTGTATTAAAAGCGCTAAATACTAACAAAAGTAGTTGGTGAGGTTGAATTACATCTGTACACCCTTTAACCCTTAGCTGTATAGTGATAGAATACTATATCAGTATAATTTACCTCGAATTTTTTTTTCTAGCCATCCTATCTACAAATTTTTTATTCTAAATTATTGTCAAAGGACTAATACTAATACGTATGAACGCAGTTTTGACTTTAGACAAATTTTTATTTTTGTCCCATGATGCACGCCACATAATTTAAGAAGAATAGGTTTTTATTCAGACAAAATAAAATCATACAGTTAAGGGTTAAGAATCATTCAAAAGTTCATTTATATTATAGAGTTGCAGATAGGACCTTTAAATTTAAAGGTGCTATCTGCAACTCGGCATACATTTTAATGGACCAATAGTATTGTAGTATTTTTTTCACTTCAGTGCTCTGATTGGATTATTCAAATTTAAAGTATATTATTTTTTCTGTAACTCAGCGTAAGAGTTAGAGACCAAACTTTACTGGTTGAAGTCCGTTTCTTTTTCTATAAAGTTACAGTTAAAAATGCTACATAGGTATGTTAACCAATTTATTTGTATACAAAGAAAAATATTAAAGCCCCCAAAATCCGAGTATCAAGTGGATATCACGAAACCAATTCAAAAACATCCCGCAGAAGATTTAATCTAATCGAGCATCTAAATAAACAGTAACGCCGGAAGATCGTGGATCCTGGCCCCGAGATTATACACATAAAAATGTTAAACGATCTCGAAAGCTATTGAAAAAACTCAAGGGAAAACGCGGGAAAAATTGACGGCCGAGGGAAGCCTTGTGATGACATAGGGTGGCGCTTTTTTTTATTAGACGTACTTTCGCCGTGACTTAGATGTTTTTTTCTTCTTAAGCGATACCTATTAAAACATATTTATTACTAACTAGCTATGATGTCCCTGCTACCCGCTTTCCCTCTTTCCGTTTCCCTTTCCAAAAGCAAGTAGACACACCACGTCTCCAGACAACAGCTCGAGATGCACCCTGGTGGTGGTTTTGTCCCTCATATTTTTTTATTACTTTTGACTGGGTGTTGCAATTTTGATGATTCCTAACCCTATTCTTCTAGTAAGTTTTTTTTAATAACACGTCAGACCTTCACTCGATTTGACTAATTTCAAGTCAGTCGCATCAAGGTCGTAATCACGTATGTATAAAAAGAATATTTGACGACAAAAAGGTATCTGCTACAAACCTATAACCAGACTAATGAGTAAACAGCAGCAGCCAGGTTATGGTAGTCAATACCCAATAAAAAAAACTTGTTACGAAGGGTAAAAATAATAATACGGTAACCTATCGGGGCGTCCCCTATCAGGGCGTTACATAAACCCTACTTACAAAGCTCCGCAATAAGAAATCAAAATGGCGATAAATTAAAATTTTCGCCATCGACAAGAGACCATAAAAATATTTTTTACGACTGGCCGAAAATAGAGAGGGCAAAAAGAAAAAGTTATGGTATAAATATAGAGGAGTGTCGTGTCTACGGTCGGGTACGTCAATTGGCTTCGATTATGGCTCCTGTGAGAGTAATATTGAGTTTTTTTTCTCTTCGCTCTCGTCTTATACATTTTCGGTGCGTCGTCGGTCGCAGATGGCGAGGTCTAATATCGGCAATAGGACCTTCAGAGGACACAGTTGGGCCCTGTAAGTGGAGCCACTTACTTTAAGTAGGCACTTAGTTGGATACGTGTCGAGTCAGCAGGTGGAACTGAGAGACCGAATGGCCGTCAGTTAAAGGGCGCTCGTTTTATACACGGTATTTATGTCGGGTTTGGGAATAGGATCTTTACGTTAAGTATTAAGGTTCCTACTACAATATGAATTATTAACTGGGTACCTACTGCTACATTTTAGTGTGTAGAGACTCTACACAGGAAAAATTAATGTGCTAGATATTGTGGTTAGGACACCTGCCTCTAGGCCGCCGGTCCTGGATTCTATTCTCGCCGCGGACATAATACTTTAGTGATGATGAAAATAGCATTTGTCTGTAATATTAGTCTCTGGCACCCATAGTACGGGTATCCTAGTTTGCGGTCAAATAACCGTGTGTGAAATTTCCGGGGATATTCTTTTTTTTTCCAATAATAGGCGCACTTCATTTTGGAATACAATGAAAGTTACAATGGTAATATTCTCACATAATTACAGTTTGAATTCAAACTGGCATGACAACTCAGAACTTTTAATTCTCAGTTTATCATTTTAACGTAGAGCCAATAACTGAATATATAGGATAACTTGCTTTCGGCCCGCGGCTTTGCCCGCGTGGACTTCGGTTATATTGCGGTATAAAGGAATATTTTTGTTTTTACGTCTGCAAAATTTCAAGGCGATCGATTCAGTAATTACGGCGTGAAAGCGGAACAAACAAACAAACTCACATTCCCATTTATGATATTGGTAAGATGTAAGATTCGGTACGTAAAGAGATCAAAGCTAATCAAGCACATACAGATATATAGTAGATAGTAGTATAACACAAAGCTTCATGACAGTCATGTATGATTTTAAAAACAAAAGTAAACGTCCCGGTTTGAATCAATTTCTTTTACTGGTCAGTGCTCTCTTAGATGAAAAATAAATAAATACATGGACGAATAGCGAGGCATCTTATCTAACCTACAGTATGACATAGTAAATGCTAAAGATGTTGACGTATAATCAAGGTATAATAAACGTAATCCTCGTTGGTAATAACCTGAAAGATGGTATTTTAGGTAATTATTACCATCGTACGATAGTACGATCAGCACTGGACCTTTAGTGTGTTCAATATGGGCAAGAGTTTGGGCAACGTCGAAATATGCAAAACGTGTTTGTTTAGTGATGGCTCGACTAGGATACTACATATCGATAAACAGTACATTTGCTTCAAGAAACGAAATTAAGTGTACATTGAAATAAGTTAAAATTTGAAAAAATAATTAAAGCTAAAATTATTAAATTCTTGTTGCTCAATCTAAGCACTCACCTACAATTAGGATAAGTAATAATGTTAACCCATCATGTTCAGATTGTCCGTTTGTATCTGAATATCTAAATTCCATTTATATCATGTAGGTTGAAGTTAAATTGATAATTCTTTTAACCCTTAACTGCATGTTTTTTTTTTGTCTGAATAAAAACCTATCCTTCTTAAATTATGTGGCCTACATCATGGGAAAAAAATTAAATAATAAAAGTGGTCTAAAGTCAAAACTGCGTTCATACGTATTAGTTGTACCTTTGAAATTATTGTCAAAGGATGAAAAATCTGTAGATGGGACGGCTAGAAAAAGAAAATCGAGGAAAATTATACTGATGTAGTATTACATCACTATGCAGCTAAGGATTAAGTTTCCCTGCATTGCTAAAACATGCAACAACCAACTAAAAGTATTTCGTAATTTGTAAAAAAAATATTTAAAAAACAGTCGATACGTCCACTTGTAGTACAACACTATTCAGACAGGACTAGAGTTAGAAGCAACGTAGTATAAACGCAATCATGTTGAGCTGTACAGATTGACTGCAGAGCTGAGTCCATATCGCATCAAGCCTTCTAAACTGCATAGCTCAGTTTATAATGGTTGAAGTACGAAGTAAGATGACCACGGCCATGCAGTGTACGTACTACGCCGGGCTGACACCTGCCGCGATAAACAACGCGCAATCAATAGAGCAAATGTTGACGGCTTTGCTTTACGTGACGGACACTGACGCAGCATTTTCTGTTATGATTAGAAGGGGTAGCTGTTAGCAACGTAGTATACGATATCTATGGTCCCTATTGAGAAAGTCGGATCTACAAACCAGAGTATGTTCAGGAGAGAAGATAGTTTTGGATATTAAAACTAAACTACTTGTGGTACATACTTCAATTTTACAACAGTTTATAATCTTTGGTATCTTTATGTGATGTAATATACGTAATAAGTTTATAGATCTTAATATCGCCAATCTAACGGTGTAGAAAAGTACACTATTACATATTCCTTAAATTGCACAAGTCTGCTACACTTTACCTTTGGCCCTGGGTTACCTGGAAGAAATCGCTATGAGCGATAAGGTCGCCTTTTGAATTTTTCCATTAGTAATGTACAGTGTGCAATAAAGAGTACGTATATTCATTCATTCACTTTCGTAGTTGCATCACTCTGGAATCGTAGCGGAAAACGATGTGCATCGCTGTTTTACTAAGGACGACAGTGAAATGAAAATAACGAAATCAGCAATGTACATCGTTTGCCGCTACGATGCCAGAGCCATGCAACTACCAGAGTGCAGTAGACTTACGACCCTGGTGTTTCGAGGATCTGGTAACGACGGCTGGCCCACGAACTGGAGGAAAACTATTCAACAATCAAAATATATATACTACTAGTGGACGCACTGCGATTTCTTTCGCGTAGTTTCAATATTATAATTTCATACCAACTATAACACCCCCTATACAGGGTGGCGCATTCAAATCGGTCAGTATGGGAAAGTTAGAAACTACTTATAACACATATGTCGATTTGTTCTTAGGAACCATGTCACCGATTTTTATAAGAAAAACTGCATTCATACATTTAAAAAATAACCTGTACTCAGCACGGGAATCAAACCCGGTTGTTTTGAGAGCAAAAAAAACTGACACAATTTCTATTTATATATCGATTCCATAGGTCTTAAGAAGTAAATGTTTCTATGAAACATAATGTCCAAAATTAATATAATGCATTGTTTTCACATACTTTCATTTATTTTAGTAGGTGTTGGAAGTGGCCACTGTTTTTTTAATACAATATTACAGCTTTTTTTTAATGGAAGTATGCAGTTTTTTTTGTTATTAAAATTAATGACATGGTTCCTAAGAACATAACTTCTTATGTCTTATAATTTCATACTTTCCCATCCCATACTGACCGATTTGAATTAGCCACCCTGTATAGCGACGCGTTCCACAGGATGACGATAAAAAGCATCCTATGATTCTAGGTTTATAAATAGAATAGTGTAACTAACACGACTTTCACGCATGCCGCAAGGTGTATGAACCTTATAAAGGCGACGGTCTCACCCCGTTTACGTTGTGGTGAATACGCTTGTACTTGACTCTATTGCTACACTGCCCGCCTCGGAGCGCGGTATTTTGAATAGGTGTACCTATAAAAAATAGGATCCTAAATGATACTACAAAAATGTAGGGTGTGTGTGGTAACATAATAATAAAAAGGCGTTTACTATATTGTTCAAAATAATTAACTTTGCAAATATTAACGCCATCTACATTTCAACATAGTACTAAGATAAGTATCTGACGCTTCAAATGTGTACTGATAGTTATTCGGCAAACTAATTACGTAGTGTGAAGGATATTGTGCAGATGGCGCTTTCAAAGGAAGCATAAATCAGAATCTAAACCTGTTTCGTGTTCTACCATTGCTACACTATCATTTTTTTATTCAAATCATTTGTTATATTTATGTCTTCATCATTATGAAACGTCCGAAGAATTTTATCTTTTCTTTAAGAGCGGTTTAAAAAAGTTATATTTTGTTTATAGCAACATTTTACAGAGTCTAAAAGTAAGGTTATGTGTCTTTAACTGACTGACTGACGTCTATGTGACAGCGGTATTGTATCGTTTACGTTTTTGCTGTTTTGCGATGTGTCTGAAATAAAACTATAATTGACAGGGTTCAACTTAATTCTAAAGCAATTTCTTTGCTTTCTGAATATGGCTGTGGTTATCGAAACAACACTTGGTGACATTACAGTAGATTTATTCTTGGAACAACGGCCTACAACATGTCTAAATTTTTTGAAGCTGTGCAAGATGAAATATTACAATTACAACTTGTTCCATACTGTGCAGAGCAACTTTATAGCTCAAACTGGAGACCCAACAGGTGAGGGATCTGGTGGTGAGTCTATATGGGGCTTAGTTGAAGGCAAAGAAAAACGTTTCTTCTCTGGTGAAAAACTACCGAAAATCAGGCACACAGATGTTGGATTACTGTCCATGGTGTCTACAGGCGATACAATGATTGGTTCACAATTCTTCTTCACCCTAGGCTCAGATCTTAACTCACTTGATGGTATGCACTGTGTTATTGGCATGGTTACTGAAGGACACGATGTTTTGAGAAAACTAAATGATGTTATCTGTGATGAAAACAACCGTCCCTACCGTGATGTGAGAATAACACACACTGTAATATTAGAAGATCCATTTAGTGACCCAGCTGGTTTCCTTGAACCCTCCCGCTCTCCGTCTCCTAGTGCTGAAAGACTGAAAGGTGGGAGAATAGCCCCCGACGAAGATATAGATGAGACAGAAGGCAAATCTGCAGCTGAAATACAGGAAATGATTGAGGAAAAAGAGGCCAAGGCTCGTGCCACAATATTAGAAATAGTTGGAGACCTTCCAGATGCTGACATGGCCCCACCGGAAAATGTGCTTTTTGTCTGCAAATTGAATCCAGTAACTTCAGATGATGACTTAGAAATCATATTTAGTAGGTTTGGGAAAATTGTAAGCTGTGAAGTTATTCGAGATAAGAAAACAGGAGACTCCCTGCAATATGCATTCATAGAATTTTCTGACAAGAAATCATGTGAAGATGCTTACTTTAAAATGGATAATGTACTTATAGATGACAGAAGAATTCATGTGGACTTCTCACAGTCTGTTTCCAAAATCAAATGGCTTGGAAAGGGAAGAGGTGTAAAGCACTTTTCAGATGAAGAAGTCAATAATGATAAACATAGGTCAAGAAATAAAAGAAATTCTCCTAGCACAGACAGGTTTAGGGACAAGCCTAACAAGGAGATTGATAGAAGACAAGATCGTGAAAGATACACAGATCAAGATAAAAAACAGTACAGTAGGAATACAGACAAAGGAAACATTAGAGAGAGAGAACGGAGACACAGTAGAGATAAAGAAATAAGGCACAGTAATGACAGGCAAAAAAGAAATAGTAGAGACAGAGAAAGAAGACACAGTAGAGATAAAGAAAGGAGACATAGTAGAGATAGAGAAAGAAGACATAGCAGAGATAGAGAAAGAAGACAGAGTAGAGACAGAGAAAGAGGATATAGTAGGGATAGAGAAAGTAGATTCAGAAGAACTGAAGATACAAAAGTCCCAAGAGATACAAAACGCGAACATGATCGCCAGGAAAAAAGAAGCAGAAGCCGTTCACAACTGAGGCATAATGATGCTCAAAGGGAGCAGCATGATAAGAGAAGTCATAAAAGTATCCGTGAAACAGAACACAAAAGTAGAGATACTAAAAATGATAACAATGATAAAAGAAACAAACAGAATAATGAAGTTTACCAAAAAAAGTACACTGCGAAAGGAGACCAAACAATCAATCAATCAAAAAAAGATAATTTATCAAAATATAATGATACCAATAAATCCAATTCACAGGTCAGTAATAAAACATCTAATAGGAATAAGTTTAATGACAAGAAGACACTAGATGAATATGATGAGAGAAAACATGAAAATAAGGATGTTGAAAAAATGTTAAAATCAAATAAAAAACAAGAAGTTACAAGTGAAGAGGATAATAGTAACACAAAATCTAGTAAAAGACTTAAATCAAGTGAAAAAGCAACAATTGATGATGTAAAGGCTGACAGAAAGAATTCTGTAAGCAAGGGCAGAAATAATGAGGATATTAATAAAAAACATCTTAATGGAAATTCAAAGGAAAGCGCAAAGAAAAATAAATCTAAAAAGGCCGACGATAAAAGGAAAAATTCTAGTGCAGATAAACTTGAACAAAAGAGGAGAAAATTGACAAAACAAAAAAGGAAAAGAAAACCATCAACATCCAGTTCAGATAGCGATTCATCTGACACAACTAGTTCTTCAAGCAGTGAATCAAGCTCATCTTCCAGCGAATCTGATAGGGGAAAAAGGAAGAGGAAAAGACAGTCATCGAGCAGTAGCAGCAGTGACAGTAGTTCCACAAGCATTACTAGTTCTTCTAGTGACAGTTCTAGCTCCGATAGTGACGCAGGCAAAAGGAAAAAGAAAAGACATCGTTAACCTACCAATCTGCGGGCCAAGTCTCCTACACTATTGTAGTTGCATCACTCTGGCATTGTAGTGGCAAATTATGTGTATTGCTGTTTTACTACAGATAACAGTGAAATGAAATAACAAAATCAGCAATGCACATTGTTTCCTGCTACAATGCCGGAGTGATACAACTGTGAGAGTAGTAGACTTAGGCACCTGGTGGTTAATACTTTTTTTCTAGATAAGCCGATTTCTACTTCCTGTGTAACTGAACTGACAGGAGTATGTTAAAGGAAATTCACAAATACAATAAGGTCACACAACACATTGTCAATGTAACATTAATTACTTAATCTAATTATTAGATGTGCATAGTCTTATATGCATTTATTATGAAAGTTAGTTGAATTGAGTGTCATAAGGATGTATAAAATTTTGTACCTACTGTTAATGTTTTCTATTGCACTAGTGTTGTTCATACAAATAATATTTGATTTGGTAAAATATTTTGTTTTGTGGCAGTTGTAGAAATACTTTCCTGTTGTATAGCAGTCTGTTCTGTTCTGTAATTTAATATTGATGACTTTGCAATGCCTCCCTAATTTCTGTATAATAATATATTGAGCATACATACCTAGTTTTTTGGCAAAATCCACCTAAATCCACATAGGATTTTACATAATGTCTTTTCATGTTCATTGAATTATGGTTGTACCTATAGGTAGGTATATTTTTTTAGGTAGGTATGTACCTGCTACTTACATACCTACCGACATTTTAAAATCACTTTTTTTATCTAATGTAAATAATTTCTAGCAAGGATTGATTTTGATTGAATGCATACTTAACTTACATCGTTGTATTTGTTACATGATGCATATTATTATTATGATTACTTAAATAAATTATTATTATTTGAAATAATAAAATTCACCTTTTTATTACTTTTCTCATTAGTCTTACCCTACTACTGTGTTTATATGGGGAAACTTAAATGTCTGTCTGATATATGATAATTCTGACTGAAGGCTGGCTGGACACTAAGTTTTCACAGATTTCTCGTAAACCCTTAAATGTGACTCCATAAATTCGACGTTATTGCCGTCACTAAATAATAGTAAAGAAACCGTATTTAAAAACGGTCCTGTTAATCAGATTCAGCAGTGTCCAGCCAGGTGTTTCTATGTTAATTCAAGCTGGCTGGACATAGATTTTTTCATTTTTCTATTAAACCACAAGTATCACAAAACTTTTGGCTCTATGGCAGTTACAAATATATCTGACGGCCTTTGATATACAAAACTTGTCAAAAACACTTCCGTTTTCGAGAGTCGTTTTACAAGCTGGCTGGACACTTTCAGTTGGTTACCTAAGCCTCTGAAGCGTCACAAATTCTGAAGTAAGGATGTTTAGCGGCCAGATATAGTGGCCTATTGACCTGCTTAAATGTGACCTATTTTGAAGATTTGTCCAGCCAGCCTGAGCCACATCACAATGTTTGTTGATAACTGTGTGGTTGTAAGGTAGGTGCCTACCTAGTACGTACCTAGTTCCATCCTCATAAACAAATGCACGTACAAATACACAATCTAGTTCTAGTCAATCTAATCTAGGTCTAGTTTGAAGTAGATTTTTTTTTACTTTAAGGGTATTAGGCCTGCTGAAATGTAGGCACGGAAACAGTAGACATTCGGCTTCAAAGGGTATTTCCGGATCAGCCTGTATCACAGGGCCTACTTGCATCGATAGAGCGGTAGAAAGAGAAACAAATTTACCACTTTTCATCATGTTTCATATGACACCACTCGATGGCACAACTAGCTATAATACAGGTTAATGCTAATTATACTTAGTTTCCAATCAGAAAAATAAGTTGGGTTAGAACATCTTAATTTGTTGTATATTAAGCTGTCTCGGCTGGTTAAAATCGAAACCTAGTAAGTCAGTTTCACAAGGTTGTTGTAAATAAACAGTTGTGCCATGGAGTTGGTTCAGGTTCAGGTTCAAGTACCTATTGTTTTCATCATACATACCTAGGTAGTAGTGGCGAAGCTAGGGGATAAGCCGGTAGTACAAGACAAGCCTATGCCAGGCACATTAACAAATATTTTCAAGAAAATTAAGTAGCGTAGGGACTT
>SJJU01000989.1:0-48042 GCA_012932125.1 Conopomorpha cramerella
ATCATCATCTATCATGAATTGTAGAAGTAATGGTAGGTATGGTTTGCGGCCGCTTCCCGGGGGTCGCCGGGGCGCACCTGGAGCCGATGCTGGGTGTCTCAGCATGCGAACCGTCGGCGGTAGTAAGTTGAGCAGGCGGACTTCTATCGACAAAGCTACTACAGCCGAACAATCATCATCACCATCATCATCTAAATCGTCAAAATCATCGCTTTTCCATTCAGTCGCATCAAGTACATCATTATTTATACCCCACTCTAAACCACCACCTTCATCAACAACATCATCTGTAATATCTGTTGACGTTGTGCAGGAAGCCACCCTGGCTATACACCCTACACCCGTTACAGATAATAAAAAAAAGCAGCGTAGACGATGGAGCGAAGAAGAAAATGAATTTTTGCTACGCACTTATCTACAACTTACCCTTATGGGCACCGATACCATGAACTATATTCAGCCACTTTATAACAAATTCATAGAACGATTCCCTCATATAGAAACAGTAACCCCACAAAATTTAGGCGACCAACGTAGAGCAATATCACGGCGTAAACTCCTACCGCAAAATATCATAGATCAAATACATAAAGAAGTCAACAGTGAAATAGAGTCCTTTAGTCAAACCCTACCATCGCAAAGTGATCTAATCCAAAACAATTGCACAGCTACCACAAGTCAAACAAACTCAATCAGACCGCAAGGACAACGTATGAAATGGACCGCACACATGAATGAATTCATAATAAAGGCATATTATAGAATAACAGACAACGAGACAAACAAAACCACATACAGACAAGCTCTTCACCAAGAATTCATACAAGCATTCCCTCTCCTATCGCATATATCAGAACAAAGAGTAGCCGACCAACGACGAGCAATTATTAAAAACAAATACATTAGCGAACAGAGACTAAAGACCATAAAAGAAGAAATTGCCAATCTGATAGAAAACACATCACCTCCTGAAATACATAATATAAGTAGAAGTCAAACCGAAACAATCTCAAGTACACTCATCCCAATATCACCCATTACCACAGAAATACAATCATACACACTTAACCATTCACTTAACGACGTACACATCATTAACACAGAAAATGTATCTGAAAACGTAAATAGAACAGATGCAATAGACTTATTATTTGAAGAAGCACTTTCCGATTTTAAGAATACCAACCCTGTAACACGGCCCTATATCCCTAAACAAAGATGTTCTAAAAAACTTTACACTATAATTGACTATGTTAACACCCACATACTACCGAATCATATAAATAAAGATACCGATTTTGAAACATTACAAACAATGACCTACTGTGCAGCATGGACAATAGCAAAAGCAAATGGCTCTAGAATTGCAGCTACTACAGAACAAAGTACAACCCAGTCAAAGAGAAATATTAAAGCCAGATGGCAGTTACGACTCGAAAGACGTTTAAACGACATCAGATCCAAAATAGGAAAGCTAACAGAATATATGAAAGGCAATAACAATAGTAGACTAACGCGCGAAGTGGAACATATTTTATCAGATCACACTTTACACACAATTCACGAGAACCTAAATACACAACCATCACTAGTGCTGGACACTTTGAAACAAAAACTTTCTGTCACTTCAAGCAGACTTCAGAGATACAACGCATGTGACAACCGGAAAAAACAAAACAACCAATTTTTACACAACGAGAAAACATTTTACCGCACACTTACTCACACCACATCTAACAATCACGCTGCTCATGATCACATTACACAACACCCCCCAATAGAAGAATTACACCGATTCTGGTCCAATATCTGGGAAAATCCAATAGAACATAACCGACAATCAGAAGAGAAGAAGAAAAACATCGTGATTTGATCCCCATGATATTCGAACATGTGACATTTGACACATTTCTTAAAGTTTTGAAAAAAACACACAATTGGAAGTCTCCTGGATCCGACCATATTCACAACTTTTGGTACAAAAAGCTCACACACATACAACCAGTCCTTTTCAACCATATTAATGGATTTATAACAGACCCAAGCAGTATGCCAACATATATAACGCAAGGAATCACATACATGAAGCTTAAAGACTCCAAAGATCCTATCAACCCAGCAAAATACCGTCCAATAACCTGCCTTCAAACTGTTTATAAAGTTTTAACAGCATGTATCGCTGAACACATTTACGAGTACATAGAACATAATAACATCTTAGCAGAACAACAAAAAGGGTGCAGAAGAGCTAGCCAAGGCTGCAAAGAGCAGCTAACAATAGATTCCGTCATATTAAAACAGGTTAGAAAACAAAAGAAGGATCTGTTCACAATGTACATAGATTACAAAAAAGCATATGATTCAGTTCCTCATTCTTGGTTATTAAAAGTACTTGATATATACAAAGTCAACCCCATTATTATCAACTGCCTATCTCAATTAATGTCAACTTGGTCTACTACACTTAAAATTTCAACTGAAAAGTCAACTACTACCTCCAACAGCATAAACATTAAAAAAGGAATTTTCCAAGGTGATACACTCAGTCCTTTGTGGTTTTGTCTAGCCCTTAACCCTCTATCAAATATATTAAATTCTACAGAACTAGGATACAAATTAGACTACGACACAGACACCAATAAAACAAATATAAAATTAAGCCACTTACTGTACATGGACGACATTAAATTGTATGGCTCATCACCAAATGAATTAACCGAACTAACGCAACTTACAGAAAGTTTTTCAAACGACATATTTATGGAATTTGGCATAGATAAATGTAAAATAAATGCAACAAAATGTGGACAACTTCATAAACAATATTATCAAATGCAAACAGGAGATATAATAGAACCATTAGATAAAGATGAAACGTATAAATATTTAGGATACCACCAATCCAATCAGACAAACGCTAAAATAATTAAAGAATCATTGACAAAAAAATTTACGCACAGATTAAACGCCATTCTTAAATCCCATTTAAATGCTAAAAACACAACAAAAGCGATCAATACATTTGCGATCCCCGTACTAACCTATTCTTTTGGTATCATACCCTGGGCAAAAGGACAACTTAAACACCTACAACGTTTAATAAATACTACAATGACCAAACATCGAAAACACCACCCCAGAGCTGCCATCCAAAGATGTACCCTTCCTAGAGTCGATGGAGGTCGAGGTATCATCGATATCATAAACCTTCATAATAAACAGATTACCTCACTACGAACATATTTTCACTCAAAATCCTCTTCGTCACCACTACACAATGCAATAGCCCAAAATGACCTCAACCTCACCCCACTAAACCTACACGACCAAACAACACAACAAAACGAAGCGCAAACAGACCGGAATACAAAAATACTGGAATGGACCCTAAAGTCTCTCCATGGAAGACACCGCCAAGACCTCACCCGCACTAACGTCGACATGGCTGCGTCGAACGAGTGGCTGAGGCGAGGCGAGCTCTTCCCGGAGACTGAAGGGTTCATGATTGCTATCCAGGACCAGGTAATAGAAACCAGGAACTATAGGAAACACATTATGAAGATACAGTCCACAGTAGACGTCTGCAGGAAATGTAACGCAGCGACAGAGACCATACAACACATCACAGGGGCCTGTAAATCAATTGTGCAGACCGACTACAAATATCGCCATGACCAGGTAGCTAATATAATTCACCAAAAATTAGTTTCTAAATATAATCTTATCCCTACGCCCGCGATACCAATTCCTTACTATAAATATACACCAGAAACCGTTATAGACAATAGCCATTTCAAACTGTATTATGATAGAGCCATACTAACAGATAGAACAGTTCATTACAACCGTCCAGACATCACATTAATCAACAAAACAGACAAATCTGCCTTACTTATCGACATAGCTATTCCAAATACACACAATCTACAGAAAACTATCGCCGAAAAGCTCACAAAATATACCGAATTGAAAGACGAAATATCCCGAATCTGGAAACTGAAATCAGTAACAATAGTGCCAATAGTAATATCTACAACAGGAGTCATACCAACACAATTTAAACAGTAATTAAAATCATTAGACCTACCAGAACAACTACTCACAACAATCCAAAAATCAGTAATACTAAATACCTGCTGAATAGTCCGAAAGTTCCTTCAAACAGATAAAGACACACCCACCGTATCCCAATAAGATGCTCGTTTGGCCTAGGCCCGCGAGTATCTCTAGAACCGACACTAAGGAGGTCGAGAACGCTAAGTAAATTGACGATAATAATTATATATAATAATCCTTTATTTCAGGCAACTAAATATAACTGTATAAACAGGTATCGGCCCATAATACAAATAAAATACAATAGAAAATATTTGAAAATAAATACTATACATAAAAACATTAAACATATCCTTATAAACTATCCTTCTGCACATCTTGTGTTTGTTCCTTTGTAGTGTCCAGTCTTCCTCGGAAGCGCCGAAATACTACACCCCTTGGCCAGAAGGAGGTTTCCATGAAGGTCGCCAGATCCTTCGTTGGAACTCGCACCACAAACGATTTGAAATCTTCATGACGCGAGTTCAATCCTACGACCCTCACACGCCAAGGTGTCTTCTTCTCGACGTATTGCTGCACATCTATCTCCTTTGTTTGGTAACTCAGGCGAGAGACGTACAGCAACGTCGTCGGTACTGCCGGCTTCAGCGTGGAGCCGGGCGGAGCGGTGCCACACGCGTTGCGGGGCGCGGTGCGGCGACGGCTCTTCCTCTCCACGAGGACAAAGCCATCTCCATCCACCATCCGCTTGTTGGAGGCAGGAGCGGTCGTCGTCGGCGGGGCGGCAGCGGGGTGCGCGGGCTCCGTGGGAGCGGGGCGCGAGGACTGGCGGCGGCGGCGGCGGCGAGGGGGTCGGACCGACTCCAGCAGTGTGTCCTGGATGACGGGCACGCCAGGAACCCACTCTGGAGCTGTAGGACGCAGTGGCTTCGTGACATCATTAGCCAGCTGTACCGGTTTATCCGAGAGGTCAATAACCTGCATCGGAACTGGGTCAGTTTCAGTCTTGGTCATAGCGCTGAGTTGCGAGGCGTCGGGTTGCCGGTGACGCACGCGCTTGCGAGGCGGTGAGACGACGCTCGCTGCGGCGTCAGCATTTCTCAATACGTTTACCTCGCGCTGGAGCTCTGCGCTTACACGTTCCGATGCCTCGAGTTTGGCCCGGATCTCGGTGATGTTGGACTTCAGCAGCTGGATGTCCTTCAACAGTGACGTCACATCGACATGGTCGAACGTCACTGGGGGCAGCTTGTTGAGGTCCCGCGCCACATATGTCGGGACATCGTCAGGATCGGTTTCTTTGAAGGCCCTGAAGATGTCTTGAAGATTCTTTTTGCCGCTACCCTCTGCCCTCCTCGACGCGAGGCGGACGCTGGTGATTGCAGCTGTTTCGGCGAGGTACTTCCTCGCGGCAGTAATCTCAGCCTCCGTGTAGCTGGACGAACAGATCTGCTCAAGGCTGAGCTCGGTCATAACATCCAGCTTATTCTGCACGAAGGCTAGCAGCTCGTGCACCAGTATGGTGTCGGAGCGCTTTGCCGCGGACGCCATTAAATAAAAAATGGTTCACCGCGGTGAGTCACAGTCGTCGGCACGCACACGGTGCGCAAAAGGCGTCTAGCGCGGCCGGTGTCTAGAACTGAACCAAATATCTACCTACTTCTCTCGGAGACAGAATTGTATGTATTTACTTTTTATTCTAAAGGCCACAAAATTGGCAAAAGCGAGTGAAGCAATCTGATTCAATAATAATGCAATAAAGACTAACAATCCCTTTACAATCGGTTTTCCCTCTGACCCACTTCTTGGCTTCTTATTTAATCTGTAATAACTCAACTGAATTGATTTATTCGATTGAAATTTTACTATCACAAGAACGAAGAAGAAATAGTCAGTCAGATTGCATTCAATTTCAAAAATAATTGCTATTATACAATAAGAACTCAAATTCTTGTTGGATGTAGAGACGGAGTGGTAAGGGCATGGGCCTATTTAACTAACGTGACAACTTTGACAATTGTCAATTATAATGACGGAAACCTACGGCTAAATGCCAATAATTGGCACGCTTGGCAGGCGGGTTGGCGATCGCAGTGGTGTTATGGTTTAACTCACAGAGAGCGCTGCCGCCCGTCCTCTGGAGAGTTACCTCGGGCGTCTCTTACGACCCCAACGTCGGGAAAAGTTGGGCTGGGGTGGACACGTGTATTTTATTCGCCGTCACCACAGCGCAGACGGTCTTACGCATAATGCATTACTTAACCTATTGTGTATCAATATTGAACAAATACAAATTACAAGTAGAATGTAAATTAGAAAGTACAGTCATAGCCACACGATCATAATTAATTGTCATGAAGTGGAAGCTGATTGGGTAGAAATGAACGATACATAAGAAGAACAAAGCTTTCAGTTATTTTTTTTACCAAAAAATGTACCAGAATATTGTTCACCGGGTGTATAGGCGCGAATATAACCAAAGACAAGCTCGAGCTTACCTTTGTTATTTTACTCGACGTTTCGACGCAGTTGCATGCGTCGTGGTCACGAGTGGACTGCAACTGCGTCGAAAAGTTTTCGCTCGGTTATTCCCTAAGGCCTAAGTTTATTACACTCTTATAGTTGCATAGCTCTGGCATCGTACGGGAAAACGATATGCATTGCTGATTTTGTTACTTTCGTTTTACTGTCGTCCTTAGTAAAACAGCGATGCACATATATTTAAAAGAAAAAAAATTTTTTTTTATTTACCACATTGAACAAGCGTTTGAGCTCCACCCTGCCTGATGTTAAGCAGCGATATGGTCTACGATGGAGCACACTTGTTCATTAGATATCTATTTACCTGCAACTTGAAGGCCGTCAAACTGTACTGCGCAGGAAACACAGACTCCGGCAAGTAATTAAGTAGGTACATTGCGTTGTCTGATTTCCATAACACAAGTGCTTTAAATACTTAACATGGAATGAAGTCAATGTGTGTGTTGTTGTAAAATATTTTAAAAAATCTATTCTACTATACATATACAGGTTCTAATATTTTGTTGACCGTACAGATATTTGAAATAGTTGATCTATGAGCAACTAGTGGGCGCCCCGCGATTTCATTCGCGTAGTTTCAGTACGTCATACAATCTATAGCACCCTCTATACTGCACTAAGTGCCACAGGAACGCGACAAATGCTCATCCTATGTTATTCTCGTGTTTCTAAGCTACGTCGCCATCAATTTTCTGCCTAATCGGTTGAATTGTTCTTGAGTTATAAGTGTTGAGAGCATCTGTGGTCCAGTTGGTCGGATACTTGACTAGTAACCGGGAGGTCCCGGGTTCGAGTCCGGCTACTGGACGTGTACCAATGGGACTCTTTTCTCAGAGCCTATGTACGCAACGCAACGCTCGTACGGTGAAGGACAACATCGTGATGAAACCCGCACACCACAAAGTGTGTGAACCCTATAACGGCGATGGGCTCACCCCCTGCCACGTTGGGTTAAATACGCTTGGTGAACCGTGGCCTTTTCTCATTAAGCAAGTGCTACCAACTGGGACTAAAAGGCGTGAAGTGTATTTTTTTTGTTATAAAATATATATGTATATTCTACTATACATAATATACAGGTTCTAATCTTTTGTGTACCGTACAGATATTTGAAATAGTTGATCTATGAGCAATTGTCCCTACGAAAATAATTAGAGACACTTGCTAACATTTATATAAGCATCTTAAGTGTAAGCAAGTGTCCTTGACCTACTGGTTTAAATAAAAAAAACCTGCACTCTCAGCATTAGTATGGTAATAGTGAGACCCAGGCCAAAAAATGTCACTTTTCATTTCATCGTTCTCAATCATTTTCATAAGGTGAAAGGGGTTGAAGGATACCTGATTTTCAATCACGAATCACCCCTGACAAATGCTTTCTATTCGGGGTTACCAATCGATCTTTGCGCTCTTGTAATAGAGATCAAAATAGATTGATTCGATTACATGGCGTTGGTGAATTTTTTTTTATAGGTATGACGTGACATTTCTCCAATATGATATATAGGTATAGTTTATTAGCTCTATTTTAAGATTTATTTTTGATCTGACAGAATAAAAAAAATATCTGTAAATATTTTGTATATGTTTATTTAGGACAGGACCCTCGGATACGTACCTATTATTACTCTCTGCATGATAAAGCTTTTTTCCGAGCTTACGTAGTACTTTTTTGCTTTTGCCAAGTATAGTCTCAATATTGTATTTACTATTAAGTTAAAGGTTTTGGTAACTATAAAGAAAATGATATTTGTAAATCGAATCTTCATTGCATATTATAAAACAAAGTAACTTCCCGCTGTCGTTGTATATATTGACAAGCCCAACAACGTTTCTAAGACCATTGCTCGGGGTCCTTTTACACTCTGTATAAAACATGCATAATATAGCAGGGAAACACTTGCCATCAGCATTGCACTAGTGCAAAACCGAGGCGGGACGATAGTAAATAATACATATTTTACAATAGATGGTGTGATTGATGAGGCAGATTCATATGTATAGTAGGAAAACACTGCTTAACATCAGGCAGGATGGTGGTCAAACGCACGTTCACGGTGTTTAAAAAATCATATATTTTCCAAAAAAAGTGCTAAATTCTTTTTGTGTCTAATTGATTTCCAATATTTTACGTAAACCACTTGAGATTTTTAAAAACTGAGAACGCAAGTTTGGAAGATTGCAACATTTCAAATATACAACGAGGAATAATTGGTTTTAAGAATCATAGTCTAGAAAAAAAATACTACATTAGCATTTCCAAAATCTAACCCCCGTATACATAAACTTAGAACAGCTCTAGTGCACTGTTAGTACCGGTCTCAACTCAACTGGTCAAATGTACGCCAAATACGGACAAACCAATCTAAATTGATATACACCGTCAGCTAGTTAGTTCACGTTTTAACTTTGTATGAATACGACTACACTATACTATATCAAACGGCAAACGGCGTGTAGGTCGCCCTCAGGCAAGGTGGACTGATGATATGCGCAAGATGGCTGGCAGAAGCTGGATGCGACCGAAAACAGATCACAGTGGCCTGCAATTGGAGAGGCCTATGTCCAGCAGTGGACAAGTATGGGCTGATGATGATGATGATGATATACTATATTTGTCTATACCATATTATCTATCTTCTATTCTATAATAAAACTGTTCGGGGTCCAAAACTGTACATTGCTTTTTTGGAAGAAATGTCTGTCTTCCTGTCTGTTTGTCCGCGAATCACGTCAAAACGGCTGGACAGATTTAGTTGATATTTGGCACGCAGTTACCTTATACACTGAAATAACATTTAGGCTAATTTTTATCCCGGAATTTATAATATATATTAGCAAAACAACGTTTGCCGGGTCAGCTAATATTTCATAATTTCCGCAACAACCCTCTTTAGGTTGCTTTTTATTAAAAGCATTGAATGAAACACGACTATAGGTATATAGTGGCGGAAAATCTTCTAGTAGAAGATAAGAAATATTTAACAGCATTCAACAAACGCGTTGGAGTGATGAGCTGGTGTCTCAGGACAAAGGATGGTGGAATGCCGCACACAATTGCATGGCGTGGAATGAGGAAATAGGCCTTTGCCCTGCAATGGGAAAATGGTAGCTCACAATTATAATAATAATTCAACAAATATAAACCGCAACAAAAAATAAAAATTCAGTGCAGGAAATGCACTGAATTTTCGTTACCTACGTTATCGGATATCTGCAAAAAAAAATTTAAAGTGAGTATTCATAAAATGTGCCAAAAATAACAATCGAAAATCATGTTTTATACAGAATTTGATCGCTATTTTTTTTTGTACAAAAATCATTTCTGGTAAATTCGACGTCGGTTTAATACAATCCATTAAACGGACGTCGAAAGTTGATAAAATCTTCATTCAATTTGTTTTGGTTTTTTTTTTCGTTTTGACATTTATCTTTCAGAACGTGTAACGTGTATCGAGTCACATAATAGTCTGTCACTTTTATACACTTTCCCATGTGGATCTGGGATGTAAATAGAATGCAATTAAAAAAATACTGAACAGATTTCAATGTTTATTTTTTCAAAGCCGATTGGGTTCGATTCCTGAGCTGAATACAGTTCTTTTTTCAAACAAACTATGAATGCAGTTTTTCTTTTTATCAAAATAGGTGACATAACCATGTCACAAAGATTTGTTTTTAGGAACCCCTAAGAACAAATCTTCGTATGTATTATAGTTTCAGACTTTCCCATACTGATGGATTTGAATGAGCCACCCTGTATATTAAATTACCTTTAAAAATATAAGCATACAAAGGGACAGATAGCGGGAAGAAAAAAGGAAAAGCTATGATACATCGGAAAACACACACATTTAATCATTAATTTACCATGGGTACGAAATAAACTGAGGGTAACATTCAGGGTATATCCAGTGCTTCATGTTATCACAATACAAGCATAAACGAAGCATATAAAACAAACAAATATAGGGAAGAATTCAGGAGTGGCGTGAAATAACATTAAATATTCAAGCACCTTAAAATGCTTGAGCCTGCAAAGTCTTGTTTCGTATTTTTTTTTTTTTTTTGCTTAGCCTAATCATGTTCCACGCATTATGTTTTTTTTATTATTATCACACGCAACCGTTTGATCACCATCCTACCTGAGGTTAAGCAGTGATATGGTCTACGATGGCGCATACATGATCGCCAACCCGCCTGCCAAGCGTGGCGATTATTGGCATTTCGCCCCAAATGGTCATGGAAATCGTTCGGGGAGGCTGTCGTCCAGCAGTGGATGTCATGTTGTCAGATGATGATGGTAATAGTTTTCCTCAACTTACTATGAACTACTATACTCCAGTGACCTGAACATGGTAGTGGAGTATAGTCGTAACGAGTAGGTAGTTCATAACACCTACGCTACGCTCTCCCTATCATATCGCATAGGTGCGAGCGAGAAAGCGTGACACACCGCTGAGTGTGTGCACCTACATTGAAAATTGCACAAGACGTCCATTCAAGTTGTTTTGTACTCCACATATCGATTGATATGCGGATTATGAGTCAGAATTCTTCTCGATACGATATCCGAAGCAACGTACAATATCTTAGAGATAAGGTGAAATGTTTCATAGTGAATACAGATTACAGGTTTCATACACAATAAAGGTAGCCGTATTCTTAAACTCGCCTCAAGCAATTGACTTTTGGCTCGCTATAATCCAGTGGGTGTAAAAGAGACAACCTATATTCAAACCATACGATTATTGTTTCAGAATATAAAGAAATGAAATAGAAACTCTCGTTCTTTTGCCTTAATGGAGAGAAACTAAATTAAAAATAAATAAAAGTAATTAATTAAAACATAAAAAAATATTTTCATAACCTTCTTTTTTAACACTCTGAACAAGTGTTTGACCGCCATCCTGCGATGTTAAGCAGCGACGTGATCTACGATGGTGCATACTTGTTAATTTGGTACGTATTTACCCGTAACTTGACATCCGGACTATGCTACTATATAATTCTTAGGCGCAATACAAATACTTATATACACACATCAAAATTGTCTAGGGATCAAGTACATTTTAGAAGATTGCAATCAAGAATATTTTTACAAAAACTGAATTCATTCATAATTTATTCATAATGTGGTGAATTCATTGATACAGGCATAGGGAATTAGGTAGGAGACCGATCCAGAAGATTAGATTTGATTTAAATAAATTAGATTTTTTTTGAGCTAAAAATCTTCTTGATCCCTAGATCCTAGGATTCCCCACTTTTGATGTGTGTAGAAATATTTTGGTGCACGCCTTGAGTCAAAACCAACATTACGGATGTAGCTCAAAATACGTCGCAGCATATATGGGATTGGAACACGATGCTCGTATGTCACCGAATCGTTGGGCAAATAAGGTTCTTACCTGACCAACGAACGACAAGGGACAACTGGGCAGTCCTCGGAAGAGCTGGTGCGACGAGATCAGCCGAACCCGACTGGTGGACAGCTCAGAATCGTGACCTTTATCCTATTTAACAGTTAGCCATGTTTGGGTACCGCCAGGTTGTGGAATGACTTGCCAGAGTCTGTGTTTACTGCGCAATACAGTCTGAAGGTCCATCGTAAACCACATCGCTGCTTAACATCAGGCAGGATGGTGGTAAAACGCTTGTTCATTATGTTAAAAAAAATGGGTATGATATTTCTCGTGCCTACCAAATTATGCTTCGAAATGTGTTTCCTCAGTCCTAGAAGAGCGGAAGAAAGAGGAGAGAGGCCCTGCATTAGAATCCAGTAGACTAGTAATAAGAACACTCAGGTAGCGGAATCAAACCCGCAAACTATTGGTCAGAAGGTAAAAGTTACTCTGTCAAGTCTTAAGTGATATCATATCTTGCTTTCATAATTATTTGGAAAAGTAACTTAATAGCAAGTGTAGTTATTACTAACTTAGTTTTCTTCGAAGTTTACTTAACTTTCCTATTTACTTGCTTTAGCCACGGGTCGCTTCTGCACCACTTTAGGAATTTCTGGATCTTATGACAGTCACTGTGGCCTTACGGTAAAGGTGTGTGTCTTAAAACCTAGATGTCTCCAGTTCGATTTTCTCACCCGGGCGTATACTTTTGTGTGTGGGGTTCATAGAGGCTGCAATAGTTAATTTAGTAAGTAATCCTAGCATTTAATTAATGAAAAAAAATACACTTCACGTTACATCGTTCGATCGTCATCGCCGTTACAGGCACACCTTAGGGTCTGCGGGTTTCATCACGATGTCCTCCACCGTACAAGCGTTGCGTTGCGTAAAAAAAGGCTCTGAAAAAGAGTCCCATTGGTACACGTCCAGTAGCCGGACTCGAACCCGCGACCTCCCGGTTTCAAGTCAAGTATCCGACCAACTGGACCACAGACGCTTAATATAATTTTGTGATCAATATGAAAATTATTGTACCAATATAATATTAGTTTTTTTTTTCATGTCGGTTATTTGCGAGTTTCTAATAAATAAGTATTTTATCCCGAAATTGCACCGGGGTCCGCGGGTAACACGACGGGAGACGGTTAATGTGTAATATTTTTGTAAATGTAGGTAAAATACCCAATACTTATTGCCAGAAAACAATAATTTATGTTCTTACATTGTATTGTAATAAAAAATCGGAAGTTGTGGTGAAGAAAACAGAAATCTTGACCAAGCGGCAGGCTAGCATTAAGTATATCTACAGAATGTAAAAGAACCTTTTATTATTATTTTTTTTTTTTTGCCCCACTGAAGGATATCCTGGGCCTGCAACATGGCGCCTTACGCATTGGTAGAGCCTATGTAGAGCCGTGCGGTTATTTATTACCGACTTAAAACTTAGTCGTTGCCTCTATAATGGTTTTTATTAATTCGCTTAAACCTGACGAAATTGAGGTAAATAGCCGGTAGCCGGTACATTTTCACACACGGTCTATGGGTGCCAGAGACTGATACACTTACATAAATACCTTTAAATACATACATAGATAAATAAAACACCCAGACGCACACAAAAAATGCCTTAGCTCATCACTAAAGCATTATGTCCGTGGCGGGAATCGAACCCGCGACCGTCGTCCTAGAGGCAGATGTCCTGACCACTAGTCCATGCCGGCCGTCGGCCGTATGACTTGATTTACAGAAGTGCACTGCCGAATAAATAATAATGACCTAGGTCTTCAATTCAAGTCTCCGTCAAAAATTTCTATGTCAAATGGTGCCATTATGGATTATGTATGGGAATTTACGAAATGAATAATTAATGATTTTACCAATTTATACATGACTAGTTGTCTCTACTTGTTTTGCCATAGACTTTTGTACCCCGTTTATTGGAACAAATACACCTTTCAAACCTACCCTGTACTTCCACGTGTGATTCAAGACCAAAATTAACCAAATCGGTCCAGTCGTTCTCGAGTTTTAGCGAGACTCATTTTTTATATATAGCTTACGAATATATACAAATATTCAGTAACTTACCTCTTAGAAAATTCCCGGAAAAGTCCAAAATCAACACAAAAACACAATTTCCTTTTAAAACTGTAATTTGCGACAACTTTTTGTTTAACAAGAACACATTTTCACAATTAGGTCATAGTACTTCGGTGTATGTATGGTTCACAAAATACACTTAGTAACAAACTTTCATAATTTTTCACGGATCGCGATGCGAAAGCGCGCGTTTGTACGGACCGGGCCGCAACACGTCCGCCCTCGTAGACGTCTCACGTGAAACTAAACTCTTTCGTGAGTTTTTCAGGTGAAGCCGCAACATTCTATGTAGGTGAAGTGCAATGTTGATTTGATAATACTGTGTTGTGATAGATAAAGTTTGAAAGGTTTAATTATGACACACATAAATCAATTGCGACTGTTAAATTGTTCGGGTAGACTTGCCGTTGGAAGTTGTGTTTCTTTTTGGTCTATTTTTATATTTTTTGTGGTTAGGTACTTGGACTTTTTTTTTGTTGACGAGGGGCAATTCCTCATGGACACCCAGCCGCTATGGTGACGGCGACGGGGTAGTGTAAGACTCCTTACTAAAACCCCCTCTATGGCCTTCAGCTATCGCTGATGCTGTGCGGGTCCTGAGCACCTAGAGGACATTCTTCAGGCCCCATTCAACGCGCGACTAGCCCCTGTGGGCTCCACTTCGGAGGATTCGTTCACTACACTATGCTCCTATTTTCAGACATGCGGCACCGCTTTCCATCGCGGAACCGTTTGTTCAGGTGTCGGAAACCCCACTGCTACAGGTACGGCCTCGATGACCCCTTAAGGACGCCTCGTACGCCAGGCAGGGGATACCGTAGTTTTATCATTTTCAGGCTTAAAGAAACGCGCACTGACTATATTTTAACCCCCTCACCAATAAACGCGTTGTCACTTATACACCGGTTATTACAGGTCTACTTGAAGTTGTTATTCCGTATTTGACATACAACTGACAAGTTAAGTTGAGCTTTGTGTATCTTCGAAATAGCAATTCCGCCATTATTAGTAAGGCCCTTATAGTTTACGGGTGTTACGGCGCGAAATTAACCAGTCAGCTCGCGACCACGACACATGTAACTGTGTCGAAACGTCGGGCAATAGCGAAGGTAAGCTGAATGTCTTTGGTTAATTTCGCGTCATAACACCCGGTTTAAACTATTAATATACCGTCGCTTTATTCTTCTAAGGGCCCGGAACTATAGGGAGAAGGCACTTGCTTGATTTATACCTGCTATCAGGAGATTGTGACACATCTTGCTATACTAGGGGTGTATGTACTAATATAGTTTTCAGAGCCTATGCACGCTACGAAACCCTCATACGGTGACGGACAAAGTCGATATGCATATACCATATCAAGTTGGTTTAAATAGCTTCGGTGAACCGTAGAATCAAAAAAAAATCAAAAAATTCAAAATTCTTATTTATATCATTAAATCAATTACAATATGTTTCCAGGATCCCCCTATTAAGTTTAAGAAAAAACCTGTACCAGGGGGAACCTGCTCCTTCGGGTTCAAACTAGACATGCTTATACATTGAAAATTAGATTTAAAAAGTATAGATATTTGCGTAGCAAGTGGCTCTGCCTACTCCGCTATGGGATTTTCAGGCGTTTTATTTTGTGTAATTTTTACTACAGCGTCTGTGGTCCAGTTGGTCGGATACTTGACTTGTAACCGGGAGGTCGCGGGTTCGAGTCTGGCTACTGGACGTATACCAATAGGACTCTTTTTCAGAGCCTATGTATGCAACGCAATGCTCATACGGTGAAAGGACAACTTAACTTATCGTGATGAAGCCCGCACAACGTTGGGTTAAATACCCTTGGTGAACTGTGGGCATTTGCCAAGTGGGTAAGTGCCTCTGCCTACTCCGCTATGGAATTTTCAGGCGTTTTATTTTATGTAATTTTTAATATACAAGGTCTAGAAATCCCCTTGAAATCCTAATCGGAAAACTCACTACTATGCCACAGATAGAAGTATGTTATTTTCAAAGAGTTATTCAGTTATTTATGTATGTCCAGCAGTGGACAAGTATGGGCTGATGATGATGATGATTCAGTTATTAATGAAAAGTTGATTAATTTGTCATTTTCAAAAAAGTCAACAGTCCAAGAAAATGGTCCAACAGTTTTGTTGAAATATCCTGTCATTAAAACATTTCATCAAAACATCATGAAGGTAGAGTTGTTATTGTTAGAACATAGAATAAACAGAACGTTTAAATCTTGAAAGCCATATATTTTTTGTGTGTTGTTTCCGTTCTAATTTTATTTTTTGCATTATTTCTGTGGTTTTATCAATAACTCAATATTATTCACCGGGTGTATAGGCGCGAATATAACCAAACAACTGCAACTGCGTCGAAACGTCGAGTAAAAAAACAAAGGTAAGCTCGAGCTTGTCTTTGGTTATATTCGCGCCTATATACCCGGTGAACAATATTGAGTTATAATGTCTGTGCGCGTTTCATTAAAACATGGTTTTATCAATGTTTCAAAATAGGCCTCTTACAGCGCGCGGACCTTCAGATCGTCAAATTCGAAGATCTTCTAACACATTCCTTTTAGCCATGTCATGGCGTGCTGGCCAGTTATAAATCATTTAGAAGAAAACTGTATAATCATGAATGGGATTTGTTCGTCTTTTGTTTTGTTTTTCTCCTGCCGTTTCGATTCTGTTGTTTTCCTTGTTGTGATTTTGTTGCCAATCCGTAATTGATTCATCTGTAACTAACTAGATAGATATCCCTATACTAATTTCGGGTGTAAGTAGAATGCATCAGATGTCTTTCTTCCTGGAATGTCGTAGGAACCGTGACAGCGATATTAAAAACATGCAGTACTGAAAGAGTAACAGACAATACCTCCTGTCCCTCACTATGTATCAGGGTTAATATGGATCCAAACTGACAAATTAGTAGTAAAAGTGATAGTTTGGATCCAGACAGTACATCATACATTTTGGTGGGAAAGAGACGGACTGAAGATGGTACCTACGCGTTTTTCAAGTCTAGTTGTATATGGTCTGAACAAATGAACCTTATTGACGTTTTAGTGACACGGAGGTCTCATTCAAACTGGTAGAGCACTTTCTTTGCCTGCATGGGATAATACACTTTATAACGCAGAAAGAGTATAGGAGCCAAAAAAAGTTTGTCTGTCTTCCGAGGAAAGCTTTCCGCGGATTATCTTTTTAACACAGTGCACAAGCGTTTGACCACCATCCAAACTTATGTTAAGGAGCGATGTGGTTTACGATGGAGCACATTAGTTAATTAGGTTTTTAGTTTTAGTAGGTAGACTACACTGCGCAGGAAACACAGACTTCGGCAATCTGAATATTAAACTGGCTCTGAAAATGAATCTCATTGGTACACGTCCAGTACAGCCGGTCTCGAACCAGCAACCTCCCGATTGCAAGTATCCGACCACTGGACATACGCTGCAAATCACCTTTTTTATCACTATGAACAAGCCTTTGACCACCATCTGTCTGATGTTAGGTTACACACTGTATAGGGCACACCCACTGTCACGTTGGGTTACATCTACTTAAAAAATTTACTTAAATACTATGGCTTGACATTTCCTTACTTCATTTCATTTTATAACATTTTTTATATTATATCATTTTTTTATTTTTTATTATTATTAATACCTATCCTATTTTACTGACATTTTCTACATATTTATTATACCTCATTTATTTTTAGAATGAGTTCAACTCTGCTTTCACACACTTGACATGTACCTACCTATTTTATTATTTACATTATATGACATACTTTATTTAATTATTTACTACAATAATGACATAACAATTACAATATTTTATTTATTTTACACCTCAAAGCATGTCACTGATGTAAGATCAGCGCTAGGAACGCTGTGCGTATCCACATTATTCCCAGCACATGCTGAATCAGAGCCCTTTTGCATTTGCCACGCCCAACTGGTCTATCTTCTATTTATTATTTTTAATGTTTTTTATAGTGCGTATTTATGTGACAAAATTGATAAATAAATAAACACACTTGGTGAACGGTGGGCATTGGCTTGGAAAGCCTCCCTGCTTCGGTTTGGGATTGAAAGGCGTGAAGTGTATTATATAGGTAAAATAAAAGACTTCAAATCACAGTTGCCGCGCCCACTCAACATTCCCACTCGAACGGATAAAAGTTGTATTTGAACAACACTTGAGTCTAGATAATAAATATTAATTTATTGGGTGAAATAATAGCGGCTGTATCTTATCGTGGAACGCCGCTGCTGCCGTATACATGACAGTGGCGGTAGTATAGAGCACATTAGATATAATACCTATATATAATATAATACATAGTATAAAACAAAGTGCCTCTGCCTACCCCTCTTTGGGATTAAAGGCGTGAAGTGTATTTATTTATTTTTTAAAACAAAGTCGCTCGGAATTTTTTGTTTAAAGACTTCTAGGTAGAAGATCATCATCAGCCCATACTTGTCCACTGCTGGACATAGGCTTCTCCAATTGCACGCCACTGTGATCTGTTTTCGGCTTCTCGCATACAGCTTCTGCCAGCCATCTTGCGTATATCATCAGTCCACCTTGCCTGAGGGCGTCCTACACTCCGTTTGCCGAGACGCAGTCTCCACTCGAGAACTCGTTTGCCCCAACGGTCATCGGTTCTACGGCTAATATGGCCGGCCCACTGCGAATTCAGCTTGCTAAAACGATGAGCTATGTCGATGGTGGTTCCCTGTCGGATCACTTCATTTCTGATTCGATCCTTCAGAGAAACGCCGAGCATAGCCCTTTCCATACACAGGTAGAAGATAGTGACCAAGATAAAAGATAGTGAAAAGGGCATGCTTCGGTGGTTTGGGCATAATTATGGAGTAAATGGATGAAAGTCGAATGACGAAAGAGATTTATGTGGTTGATGTAATGGACCAGGCGAGTAGAGGTCGCCCCAGAAGGACATACCTACATCAGTTACAGAAGCCAATTTCATATTTTTGGAAAAAAAATATATCTGTCTGTTTGTCCGCTAATCAAGTCAAAACGGATGGACAGATTTGGTTCATACTTGGCGCGCAGATACCTTATACACTGGAATAACATTTAGGCAAATTTTCATCTCGGAATTTAAAATATATAGTAGCTAAACAACGTTTGTCGGGTCAGCCAGTAATTGAATAAAACGAAACATTTTTTTTTTAATATCAAACAGGAATTTTTTTTAGTACTCAAACAAACCAAAAAGCATTAATAGACAATGTTAGTGTGTATTTTACTTTTGGCGCGTGAGGTACTGAATATTCAACGTGATTTTTTGCCACTCCGGTATTTTATCCCTCTCTTGCTTTGTTTATGCTTGTATTATGATAATATGGACCACTAAATGTATCCCGGCGGTATTAGCCGCAGTTTATTCCCTACACGTGGGAAATTCGGGTTAAAATATACCCGACATATGAGTTATTTCGATGTATAAGCTATATTGTGTGTAAAAGGACCCCGAGCAATGGTCTTAGAACTGTTGTTGGGCTCGTCAATATGAACAACTCTTACTATGGCGACAATTTGTTAATTTACTCGACATTTCCACGCCAAGTTGCATGCATCGTGGTCACGAGTGAACTCGTAAGGTAAGCTCGAGCATGTCTTTTTTTAATTATATTCTCACCTATATACTCGGTGAACAATATTGAGTTACGCGAATGAAATCGCGGGGCATCCACTAGTAATGTATATTGGCACACCAATGCATGCTGCGTCAGCTAGTGCGAAGTAATCCGACAGAGAACCAAAGTCATCGACTTAGCTCAACGGATTAGCAAGCTGAACTGTACTGTGCTCTGCCGGACATATTAGCCGTGGAAACGATGGCGTAAACGAGTTCTCAAGTGAAGACTGCGTCTCGGCAAATAGAGTGTAGGCAGGTGGACACCCTCAGGCAAGGTGGACCGATGATATGCGCAAGATAGATGCCAAACCTTATTTTTCCACGCACCAAAACATCCTTGTGGTAGTGTGCGAAGTAGCTGGTGTATATGTGGTGTGTACAAATCAAAGGCATGTATGTATTTGCATATTCCATTAGAATAATAATTCAAATTTCAATTCGAAAATTTCCTGAAAGATCACAGAACACTTTGATGGCTTCCACAAACCTATTACAGGGTGAGCCGGAAATACTTTTTTAAATAGAAGTCTACTGTTTCTGTAGATCTCATTAAGAGTCGATTTCAGCAGGTGTCAAACGAAAAAAAACGTCCTCTTTGTTAAGCTAAAAAAGGAGTTGTCTGAATTTCACAGTCTTATGGGCGGCCGGCGTACTGTTTGAAATCTATACTTTTTCCTTAAAATACAAAAATAAACACAGTTAAATCCCGAAGCCAAACTTTAAATCACAAAGCGGGGTAGACAGAGGCGCTTGCTAAGCAATAATACCCACGGCATACATAACCTAATACCCCCATCGCGTTTTTACAATAGAACAACCAGGAGAACGGCAAAACGTCATCCATTTGCCATCTACGCGAACCGATTTGCGTCCACTTTCAAAGTGCGAACCGCCAGGATGTGGTACGACTTGCCGGAGTTTCCTGCACAGTACAGTCTGAAGGTCTCAAGACGCGGGTGAATAGGTACCTAATGAACATGTATGCTCCATCGTAGACCACTGCTTACCATCAGGCAGGATGGTGGTCAAAAGCTTGTTCATAGTGATAAAAAAAAAAGAAAGGTTCATCAAGCGTATTTAACCAAACGTGACAGGGGCTGATACCATCGTCGTTCTAGAGTTCACACATCTTGTGGTTTTATTGCGATATTGTTCGTACGTAGGCTCTGAAAAAGAGTCCCATTGGTACACGTCCAGTAGCTGGTCTCGAACACGATTGCAAGTATACGATCAACTGGACCAACAGCAGCTCCTATTTTTTTCTTTAAAAAAAATAAATAAATACACTTCACGTCTTTTAATCCCAAAGCGGGGCAGCCAAAGGCACTTGCTTAATAAGCAAATGCCCACGGTTCACCAAGCGTATTTAACCCAACGTGACAGGAGGTGAGCCCATCGCCGTTATAGGGTTCACACACCTTGTGGTGTGCGGGTTTCATCACGATGTTGTCCTTCACCGTACGAGCGTTGCGTTGCGTACATAGGCTCTGAAAGAGTCCCATTGGTACACGTCCAGTAGCCGGACTCGAACCCGCGACCTCCCGGTAAGAAGTTAAATATCCGACTACAGACGGTATTTTTTCTTAAAAATTATAATCAGCCGAACAAGCTTGTATGGATGTTGAATGGACTACTCCGTTCTAGGTCACATTATTCTCAGGTCTACAAAAACTGTAGACTTCGGTTCAAAACGTTATTCCGAATCACCCTGTATAGGATAAATAAGTCGCGCATGGACATGAATGTTAAACATAACATGCTTTTAATCCCAAAGCGGGGTAGGCTGAGGAATGTACTAAGCAAATGCCCTTGGGGCGTATTTAAGTCAAAGTTATAGATGGATGTATCCCCGTTACAGGGTGCATACTTATTTGTATGTGGGTTTCATAACATTGTTTTCCTTCATCGACATAGAGTTGTGTTGCGAGCAGAATACATGATAAAAGTTTATTTATTTATTTACAGAACACACATAAAGTGAAGTCGCGGGTGAATAGGTACTTAACCCTTAATCAAACAAAGGCTAGTATACCTCTATAGCCACTTGACCAACACATACTTTGAATCTTATTGAATGTCTTCACTGGAATTATCTAATGATTTCAGAGAAGTTATCACAGAACAATTACATAGGGAATGTAACACTACAGGACACATACATAACTATTTAAACATTAAACAATAATTTTACATAAAACCTAGATTTGATGAGAAACTTCACCCGGGTTTGCGTGATGGAGTTGTTCATTAGAATAACAAACGTAAATAGAGTCTAAAATCCATCAGAAAAACACCTAACCTTGTCTGATTAAGGGTTAAGGAACAAGTGAGCTCCATTGAAGCTGCTAAAAAAGACCCGAACAATGGTCTTACAAACGTTATTTGGCTCGTCCATATGAACTTTAACTATGGAGAGAATGTGGATAAATGATAAAATGTTTTTTTCATCTCCATAAAAAATGTCACCTCCAGAGGCAACAAATTGTCTATATTAATAGTTTAAACCGGGTGTTACGGCGAAAAATTAACCAAAGAAGACAGTCCAGTCAGCTCGCGACCACGCCACATGTACACACTGGGCGTTACCAATAATGGCGGAATTGCTATTTAGAAGATACACAAAGCTCAACTTAACTTGTCAGTTGTATGTCAAATACGGAATAACCAGTTCAAGTAGACCTGTAAGAACCGTTGTGTAAGTGACAACGCGTTTATTGGTAAGGGGGTCCCCCTTATCCGTATCGAAACGTCGGGCAAATAACGAAGGTAAGCTGAATGCTTGTCTTTGGTTAATTTCGCGCCGTAACACCCGGTTTAAACTATTAATATAATGTCAGTGCGCGTTTCTTTAAAAAACAAATTGTCTATTTTGTATGGAGATGACTTTTTTAATTTCCCTATTTTATTGCCATAGTAAAAGTTGTTCATATTGACGAGCCCAACAACGTTTCTAAGACCATTGCTCGGGGTCATTTAACACTCAGTAAAATACACAGTATTTTACACAAGATGTACCCCGGCGGTGTTATCCGCAGTTTATCTCATTATTATTATTATTGTCTAGTGGACCCAGCAGGCGTTGTTCTGTCATAAAGAAGGAAAGGAAAATCATAATATTAAATTTAATATTGCATTACAAGAATTCAAAATAACTCCCTGTTTTGAAAATAGCCTGCTGAACTTAACTGATTATTGACAACTAGTTGCGCTGGCGGTACTGCCTTCAGTTTATTCCAATCCCATGGGAATTCCGGGATAAATTATAGCCTGAGGGGAAGACAGTCGTGGGTTTCGCATCCCGCCGCCGACGTATGCTTTCGTGATGAGCCGAGGCATTTGTTGGGTGTGACATCTATTTGTGTATATATTTAATGAAATAAAACATTTATGGAAATATAATATCAGTCTATCAAGTGCCTCTGCCTACCTCTGTGTATAAAGTAATAAGACATGTTATTGATTTTTTTTTAATGGTTTTTCAGAATTTTACTAAGTAAGGAAATGCATATTTTGTGTATGATTTGGTATTGTAATTATATTCCGGGATGATCGAAGATTTCCGAAGTGTGTATTCACGTTCAAAGAATGACACAATAAGAAAAAAACGCCTAGAAACTGTAACATAGCAACGCTACGTACACAACTGATGTTGCTATTCGCTTAATCAAGGCGTTGCCTTCTATAGTAAATTAGATGAAGTATCATAGTCAGACAATCAAATATGCCTAGATCAGTTGATTCTCTTTTAAGTCGAAATGGGTACCTCCGTGATTTATCGAAATACTTATAATATATGGATGTTTTGGGATTTATTGATAAAGGATGTTTTGGTAATTGATACATTGGGAAAAGGAAGACATGTGCCCAAGGGCCTCGTTGTATCCCTTTATTTATTACGTGCATGCCCTTATAATAACTTTGGTATTATGTTACCTGCATCGATCGGTACACACAAAGCCGGCCAGTACAGTCAGCCCATAATCTGGTCTACCATCGAAAAGTTGAATCTCATATGAATGTCGTTAGACATTAAGGTTCATTTTGTAACAGCACTCTACCTTGTTGCTATTATAGTGACACATGAAGTGTCATCAAAACTGATAGGCCACTTTCGGATTGATTTGACGGATCATACGTACGAACGGACAAAAGTGGTCCTGTTTACACAAATCTAAACCAATCTACCGTATGGATGACAATTCATAAGGTAGATTATTTATTTTTAACGGTTTTTGGATCCATAGACTACGTTAAAAAACAAACATATTTTTTACAAATTAATACTTAATCTACACTAAAAGAAGCACATTGTAGTTTGGTTTTTAAATTTAGAACGATAGATTTAAGGTTTCAAACGCGACCTTCGTTCAAAACGTGTCGTATCTGTGTAGTTCTAGTCGAAATCTAGAGAAAAGGAGCCATCACACAGCAACGTTTACGGACGTGTTTATGTCTACACATAAATGCGGTTACTGGAGATAATATACATAACCGTGAAAAGTACTTTGGGTACCAACATTTTTCTTGGTAAATGTATGCACATATTTTACGCGCTTGCTTTTTTCTCATTTTGCGAAAAACGTGACAGGTACCGTCAAGGAATTATTGAGCGAAACACCTACGTTTATTTATTTATTTAACACTAGTGGACGCGACAGACGTTCTCCTGTCTTAATTATTAATAGGGAATTAGTATAACGTGTCCAGCATGTATTTTTTTTTTTCATAAGATGCTTCTACTGTCAATACACACACAAAAAACAAGAATTAGCCAAAACGGCCCACCCGTTCCGGAGTTATGCACTTACTAACACATTTTGCAATTCATGTTTTCATTATAGATCACTATGAACAAGCAGCGATGTGGTCTTCGGTGTCTCGGCAAACATTTGTTTTGCCATAAAGAGCTTCGCTTTTGTACCCCTTCTATTAGAAGAAATACACCTTCCCTGGACCTCCACGTGTAATTCAAGACCAAAATTAGCCAAATCGGTCCAGTCGTTCTCGAGTTTGAGCGAGTACGAGTATATACACACATCAAAAGTGTCTAGGGATCAAGTACATTTTAAAAGATTGCAATCAAGAATATATTTTACAATAACTGAATTCATTCATAATTTATTCAAAATGTGGTGATAAGTCATTGATACAGGCATGGGGAAATAGGTAGGAGACCAATCCAGAAGATTAGATTTGATTTCAATAAATTAGATTTTTTTAGAGCTAAAAATGTTCTTGATCCCTAGACACTTTTGATGTGTGTAGATAGATTACGAAAAACATAGAGCTGATACTAACACTTGTATTATTTATATGTTAAGCCATAGTAGACCTTGGTCCAGCAGTGGGCGCCATTTGCCTGATGATAATGATGATTCAGCCAAAGAAGTGTTCACTTTCAAACAAGCTGTACCCTTCAGTGTTACGTATGCAGTAACAACTATTCTGTTCTCGTAAGAATGTATACACACTTCACGCCTTTTAATCCCAGAGCGGGATAGACAGAGGCACTTGCTAAAGCAAATGCCCACGGTTCACCAAGCGTATTTAACGTGACAGGGGGTGAGCCCATCGCCGTTATAGAGTTCACACACCTTGTTGTGTGCTGAATATACTGGACAAATTTCAATTTTATAGGTGTATCTCACTCATTTAGTAAGTCACCATATAAGCATAATAGGGCTAACTAGGGCAAGTACAAAATCATAGGGCTGTCAGATACTGCACGTAATAAAAAATAATATAATATAAACACTTCAACTTTTCACTTTTCACACTTCACTTCAAGGAAATGCCCACGGTTCACCAAGCGTATTTAACCCAACGTGACAGGGGGTGAGCCCATTACTGTTAAAAATTTCTATTCGTACAAAATGTCATCTCCCAAGGCAAAAAATAATCTATTGAGATTATTTTTTTTTTTTTGTTTATTTCCTAGCGTTGTCGTCGCAGTTACAGTTGTTCATATTTATCGAGCCCAACAATGTTTATAAGACCATTGCTCGGGGTCCTTTTACTATATACAGGATACAGTACCTGTTTCGTTAAAAATAAATGCGAGTGAGGGATGTATTGTAGTTGCCTCTTTCCGAAAATCTCAAGTTGACAGTTTAATTGCTTTGCTACTTTTCCTCGTTTGGCACTTTACTAAAATAGGTATTTTCCCTAATAATACGACACTTCCTTCCGTAAAAAATGTAAAAATAAACAGACTAAAACCAGAAAAAACAGGTACTTTTGTGGCTTTCCCATTGTCAGAACTGCATCAAATTGTAATGGGACCACAACTGAAGCACTTGTTTTCTTTAAAATAATCTTAAAACGGTCCAACTAAAAGTTAGTTATATGATGAGGTAACAAATAAAACAAAAAAAAATACAGTCAAATTTATATCATCCTCCTTTTTTAAAGTCTGTATGATCTATGCTGCTAAAAGCAACCGTTTTTATAAATATTGTGTTTTCTATTAATAATGTCAATTTTGACTTTTCTATTATTATAGTTTATTTCCTTTACACGATGAACTAGTATTTTTATTTATCATACAATCCCCTATCATATCGTAACGCTCCTCACAAGCAGGCTTCTCCGTCTTTTTCAATCTAAAATTATAACTTAACCGTTTTAATTATAACTTATAATAACTAACGACCCGCCCCGGTATCGCACGGGTTATCGGTAGGTTAGTCAGTTACTGTATTATGCATGTAGTATACAGTCATATAAACCTTCACCATGATTCGCGCTATATATTACGTGGGGCATACTGAAAGCACGAACGCACTCACTGCCGATTCAGGACTTGTAAATCTTGAACCTCGAAGTTTATCTTTAGTTTTAGGAAACAAGAAGAAGTCGCATGGTGCAAGGTCTGGACTGTAAGGCGGATGTGTCATAAGTTGTACCTTTACACTCTGCAAATACGCATTCGTCAGCCGGGCGGAGTGCGCGGACGCGTTAGTCGTTTTTGACCTTTTGACAAATCGTGCGGTATCCATCGAATAACTTCCTTACGTTTAGATGTGCATGTAAAATAGTTTGAACTTGACTCATTCCAATCCCTAATGCAGTCCGAATTTACTCACAGGTAAATTTTATCAGTCATAATTTTAAACAGTGTCTATGTTAGTGTCGCTAACCGCTGTTTTTGGCCGACCTTCACGAATGTCATCCTGGAGGTGTCTCCGTCCACGTCTTAACTCAGCAAACCACGCATACACAGAGCTGAGAGACGGGGCTTCATCACCAAACGCTAGTTGAAGTCTCTGGCAACTCTCTTGTTGATTTAACCCACAGCGAAAATCATAAAAAATCATAGACCGAAATTTTCACGCGTTAATTCCATGGTCCGCAACACAATTTCAAAACAACACAAAAAACAAATGATAGTCATGGAAATTCGAAAATTTTCATAATCCGAGTTCTTTTTTTAAAATCAGTAATTTTTTTTTCGTATCTGGCCAAGTCCAGAAACTTACAGTATGCCCTATCGTATATGTACGTATTGATTGAATATGCTATGTGGAGTCTTGAATAAATACGTGCGTAATTGTTTCCTTCCATCAAAATGTATTTAAGTGAGCAAAGATTTATTGAAATACTAGCTGTCCCGGCAAACATTTGTTTTGCCATAATAAGTTGCCTTTGTACCCCGTGTATTGGGAGAAATACAACTGGGAGATCCATAAAAAATAGATAGTAGCCGATTCTCATACCTACTGCATACGCATATGAAATTTGGTAAAAATCGGTAAAGCCGTTTCGGAGGAGTATGGCAACGAAAACTGTGACACGAGAATTTTATATATTAGATAGCAAAGTAATTTACACCCTTTGTAAACAGAAGCTTATGAATGGCTTAACAATTAGAGTGTTTTGAATAAATTAGACCAAGTTCAGGCATTTCGGAGGCTTAATTTTAATAATGGGTTCGCTTCCTTTTGCTACTCCACCAGATTGTTGTTTCAACAGAAACAATTTTGTTATTCCAATAGATTCTATTTTTAAAAGACTGTTTTTTTTTGTTTTTTGTTATTTATTTTTGTTCAAAATGTCGCTCTATAGAAACGACGGCCGTCGGTTTCTTAGTTGGTATTCAGAGTCGTAAGAAGTAGTCGATCTAAGTCTCAGAACTGTCAAATGTCAGTCTCAGCAAAGAATGACTAATTGGATAAAAAAAAAAATGTTAAACGATTACATAAAAGACCACGGATGGCGCTAATGAAGCTAAACACAAGTTGATTCAAATTGTGCGGTCAATCAAAAAAATAAATCTATAGCTTTATCTTTGTTTTCTTTCTGGCTGGTTACCTATGTACAAAAGCAATGCGTACTTGTGCGGTCTTTAGCTGTGAAAATAATAATGTATTAATCCATTAAATTTTTGTAGCTTTGTAAGCGACATCTGTCATATAAAAAAATCATCATTTTTTTTTTGTTTCTTTTTTTATCCAATAGCTCATTCGTATTCATAGTTGAGAAATATTCTAGTGAGAATGGGTCATGTCTGAGCTGAGACTTGAGCCTCGAAATCGGGTTCTCAGGCCGATCTAAGCGTAGGTTAGGCTTTAAATATCTTCTTGATCTATGGTCTGCCGTTTGACAGTTTATTTGTTTATGTTCTTGACGGTTTATTTGTTTTTTTCTTGAGTGAAGAGAGAAAAGTATTGGAGAACTGACAACGATAAATTATTATCAGCCGTAGCACGAATTTGTGGATTATTGACATCGTTCTGTTACTTAGCTCAGTAAGATCAAGCTCAGCTGAAAAAATGTACAAAACTCTCTCTCTACAAATTACTCAGTGAGATCCGAGTTTTCGATCAGATGAGACACTAAAGAAAACTCAGAAGCAAGGACTCTGAATACCAGCCTTAGGGTATTATAAACTAAGAGCGCTTTTGGTCCAGTTGGTCAGGGAGGAGGAGGGGAGGTCGCGCTTTCGAATCCGGCTACTGGACGTGTAACAAAGTAAGGTTTATAACTCAATATTGTTCACCGGGTATATAGGCGCGAATATAACCAAAGACAAGCTAAATGTACAAACCAGTCCACTCGTGAGCACGATGCATGCAACTGCGTCGAAACGTCGAGTAAAATAACAAAGGTAAGCTCGAGCTTGTCTTTGGTTATATTCGCGCCTATGTACCCGGTGAACAATATTGAGTTATAATGTCTGTGCGCGTTTCATTAAAAAATGATCAAAGTAAGGTTTTTTTCAGAGAGTTTGGACTCAACGCTCGTACGGTGAAGGACAACGTCGTGATGAACCCCGCACATCACGAGGTGTGTGAGTCCTGGAACCGCGATAGGCTCCCCTGTCACGTTGGGTTAAATACGCCGTGGATCGTGGACATTTGCTTAGCAATTGCCTCTGCCTACCCCGCTTTGGGATTAAATGACGTGAAGTGTATTTTTTAAAACTACGGACTGCTGCCCAATTGTTCGGAACCTTTTTGTGTTATCACATATCGCATAGTGAGAACAAAAAGGACTCAATACGAAACATGCCGATTTTGTAATCTAAGTTTTGTATCTTTTATGTTAAGGTTCAATTTCATAAAGTGACACATTTATTTTATTTTGAGTGAGTTTTGTTCTAACTGTGCGATATTTTACTTTTAATTTCATATCTGAAAGTACGCGAATGAAATCGCGGGGCGTTGCTAAATGTTTATCTTAGCAATTATAATACGTGGGAAATGTTGTTTCCGGTCCAATAGACCCTCCTCACGGGCGGTTCCGTTTAACATCAAAGCTTTAATGTGTGTGATCTGACGAGATCAAAAGCTTGAGTGGAGTTTATGAAATTGTTATACTGTAAATGTAATTTACACTCTAACGCCTTTAATCTCTGAAAGGGGTAGACAGAGGTAACTGCTCTAAGCGTGACAGGTACGTGAGGGCTTTATTAAACGTGTAAGTTCAGGTGGGGTAAGTGGAACCATTATATTTCATGAGGCTAGAGACATGACAGTTATGACTTATATTTGACTAAGGTACTCATACTATTCCACTATTTATTATGTGTCTGTGGTCCAGTTGCACGGATCCTTGACTTATAATCGGGAGGTCGCGGGTTCGAGTCCGGCTACTGGACGTGTACCAATGGGACTCTTTTTCAAATGCTATGTACGCAACGCAACTCTCGTACGGTGAAGGACAACATCGTGATGAAACCCGCACACCACAAGGTGTGTGAACCCTATAACGGCCATATGCTCACCCCCTGTCACGTTGGGTTATATACGCTTAGTGAACCGTGAGCTTTTTCTTTAGCAAGTGTCTCTGCCTTCCCCGCTTTGGAATTAAAAGGCGTGAAGTACATTTTTTTATGTTACCTGAAAAAAAAATTACGGGGTAAAAAGTTTTGAAGTAACAAAATTTCATTCACAATAGAATTATAAGATTATTTTTTCAGTTCCGACAATAAAGTCGATGACAGAACAACAAATCTGTCAAATTTTACTGGTAGAAGTCGGTTCTTGTTTTCTCTAAAATTACTACTGCCTACAACGTTACCTAAGACCACTTTTTCTCAGTATTTTACCATCGTATAATGTAACACCAAGACCTCCCGACCCTGAATACTGCTGTTTGTTGTGAACCGATATAAATATTTCAGTATCTCTCCCCCTGCAGGGAGCTCTCGTAAAAACTCAACTACATGAAGGTACGTGAGTACAGGCAAGGACTCCCTAAGCGCTGGAAGTTTATCGCACCGGTGGTCCTTGACGGTAGTATCACGTACAACCAGTAACGATTTCTTACTGTTATTTATTCCGAGCGTAATGGTAGCGAGTTGGTCGCAGCTTCAGGCCAAACACAACTTGACTTGTATACTGTATAACCTTCAGACTGTCTGGCTCTTTCCCACCAAAATGTACGGGATTTAATGTACTTCTGGATCTAAGCTGTCACTTTTACTACCAATTTGACAGTTTGGATCCAATAAAAAATATCTTGCTACGCAGCAAGGGACAGAAAATATTTTCTCTTACGCATTCGCTCCTGCACAAATTTTTGTCTCGTTCTATTCTAAAGTCGTCAGTTGGATTGCATGTCTAGTTGTTTTTTTTTCTGAGGTCGGAGTGCATATCCTTCTATCTCTTTCTATCAGTGTGCTTTACAACACTTGCTGCTCTGGCAACGTGCTTTGCCAATATACCTACATTATTAAACTGAAAGTTATATAAATATAAATACCAGGGTGTCCCAAAATAGGCATGTCACACTGACATCGTAGGTACATGGGACTTAGGCAGACATTAGACGCTCATGCAAGCGTCATTCAATTCCATCAGCCATGATTTATGGAATGACTACTAATACTAATTCAAACATCATTCACTATATTAGACGATAGGAAATCCGTCAATCACAATCATGACTGTGGTAAAACTGAGATCAAAACGTATCGTCTAATGTCTGCCTTAGAAAAGTATCACTGGTGTTGAGATATAGCCAATTTATAGTCAATTTTTATTTTATTTTACTCTCTACTAAATGAAAGCGGCAATGCTGGGAAACGCATTTTTTTGTGTATCGTCCAGATAGATTATAAAGTACTAGTAGACTGGACTCGACTGTACAGCAAACAAGGCAAAAAGTCAATGGTATTTCAAGCACTGAGCCTGCTCTATTCAAGAGCTTTAACAATGCTAGTTCACAAACATTATACAGGTGGCGCCTGAAACATGAGTGAGAGAAAATATATTTTTAAAAGGAAAATAATAAACTGTACATCAAAATTACTAACTTGCACACCTAAAAAGCCAAAGTTATCATCAGAATGGCAATTAGAAGAACCAAATCAGTAATTTTGTCGCTAAGTCAGTATTTTGGTTAGGTTAGGTTAGACTTTTTTGATGCACGTTTAAATACTATCCTTTTTAAAACCCATATACAATGGAACTGTGATTGTGATGTTAGCGTGATGTCAACTAATATCAGTGACGTGCGTTTTAAAAAAATGGTACGTCAATTGGTGCTGTGATTAATAAATTTTGCTCTTTTTTTGAAAATCCGTTTTTTAAACACGCATAATTTTATGCCTTTTATTATCAAAGTGAGGTAGGCACTTGCTAAGCAAAAGCTGACGGTTCACCAAGCGTAACTGAACTTAACAGGGGATGAGCCCACTGTCGTTATGGGATTCAAACACCTTATTGCATGATGGTTTCATCACGATGTCTAATAGACATGCAGATACGTTTCTAGGGATCTCTATAAAAGTCCTTGGAAACGTTGCTGGGCTCGTCAATATGAACCATACTATGTCGACAATGCGGGGAAATAAAAACAATAGTTTTCGTCTCCATACAAAGTGGCCTTTTTTCTGCCTGGGGAGACGACATTTTGTATGGAGATAAAAATATTTTTTCATCTAAAAAAATTTTCAATTCCCCTCATTGTTTTTAATTGTTGCTCATATTGACGAGCGCATCAAATTTTCTAAGCCCATTGTTCGGGGTCCTTTTACACGCAGTATGTTCTTTGAAAAAGACCCATTTGTACCTAGTTCAACAACAACTAAAACCCACAACCTCCCTATTACAGACTCTAAGTACCTAACAACTAGGCCCCACGCCAAAATTCAGAAGAAAACTTTTTTGTTTCTTTTTGATACTTGCCATTATTGTGAGACAAAGCATAAAACTTATCTCTGTAGTGCTTGATTCACATTTCAGAATACCTACGAACGACCTACTTACCGAAAGAATACTGATAACTGAAAATGTAGGTAACAATATCAAAGTTTTGGCTCCACTTAAAAGCTCCACCCTGTATATCTATATCAAGTTGGCCAGAGCCGAACCAATTACGTACTTACCTACTGCGAAGAGGAAAACTTTTATAAATTATTTATCACACAAAATTATTTTGTCAAAATGTGGAAGACGGATGGCTTTCGCCGTGATAAAGACTGTATATTGTAGGTATGAGACGTATTATATTTGAGTTGGATTTTTTGTGTATTTTTTTAGGGAACAGGAAGTATTTTGATAAAATGAACTTTTATCTAAGGAACTCGGATCATGCAACAATAATGGTACATCCACTTTATTGGATTATTATTATACTTTGGACAACCTTTCATTTTGTACTTCAAGCCATCTCTGGTGACTTCTATAAACATCTATTATATATCAATGGCGTGCACTGGCTTTTACGACAAGGTAGGCAGTAATTCCCAAGGATTGACACAAATTTATAGGTAACTTGTCTTTACGAAACATGCTACAGCTACCTGCATATCTACTCACTCACAAAACACACAGGTCTTAGTTAGCCTATGTCGTGAGTACAACAAAAAAGCATCTAGAAATAACTCTATTACTTATTAGGTCGGGTAGCCAAAATACTAAGTGTAAGGCAGTGTATTTTTGCCTATATGGTGTGCACGCTACTGATATAATAATATATAGAAGTTTCATTCATCACTGACCCATCAACGCCCAGCCTAACCTAACCCTTGACCCTAGAAAACTGATATTTTGCACAGGGATTTCTTATATATATTTGTACGTGAAATCAGAACGGATGTTTCAAAATTTCTCTCCTAAAGGGGTAAAAAGGGGTGTAGAATTTTATATGTTAAAAAAGTTAATTTTGGATTTATGGTTCTAAGACATTGCTCGAATAAAATCGCGGAACGTCCACTAGTATAAATATATACACACATCAAAAGTGTCTAGGGATCAAGAACATTTTTAGCTCTAAAAAAATCTAATTTATTTAAATCAAATCTAATCTTCTGGATTGGTCTTCTACCTAATTCCCCATGCCTGTATCAATGACTTATCACCACATTTTGAATAAATTAGGAATGAATTCAGTTTTCGTAAAATATATTCTTGATTGCAATCTTCTAAAATGTACTTGATCCCTAGACACTTTTTATGTGTGTTTATATTTGTACGTGAAATCAGAACGGATTTTTCAAAATTCATCCCCTAAAAAGGGTGTAGAATTTTATATGTTAAAAACGTTAATTTTGAAATTATGGTTCTAAAACTTTGGTGGTATTATTTTTAAATTACAATTTGAGATTTTAAGATAAATCCCCAATTTTCGGTATAAAATCGTCATAACCAGTTTAAATCATAAACAGTTAATACAGTAGACTGTATGAACTGTTGTAATAAGTCCAGTGTAATTAGTCACAACGTGTTTTCAGCAAGGATGTAAAACCTTCACTTTTACCTCACACAAAATTTTAGTAAAAGCTAGTCTTAATAGTTTGCTTTTAATTAATAATCAATAGGTCTATTTTTCAGAGCTGTGCAAAGTTCATACGATGAAGGAAAATATCGAAATAAAGACCAGTAAAGACATCCATACCATCATCAATCACCTGACATCATAACTTGAGCTAAGTAGGTATCAGATCACGCGTTTCAGTATCCAAGAAAAAAGTGAGTATAAAAGGAAAAGAAAAAAGACGTAATGATAATAAAAAAAAACTTTATTTCTGCTTCCTTTTTCATCTGAAATTCCACAGGGATAATTAGCACTGCGTTCGCAATGCTACAACATGAATAATGTAAAATAATGTAAAAACGCGGGAAACAATTCCCAAAGCAATGAGATCTAAGCAATTCACTTCGCAATAAACGTGGAACTTTCTTGTGTATACTTTCTTAGACAATTATATAAATATACAAAACGTTTACACACACACACAGTAGACTTAAAACACAACTACTATATTTTTTGTAAATAATTACCTGCACTCCCTACGACAAGCAAATTTTTGCTCAAATCGGGGTACCATCACCAAGCAATTTTTTACAACATTTAGAAACTGAAATGCTTTTGTTTTAATATTAAATTGTAAACTACTTACCTATAAAATATAAGAGATTTGGAACTAATAGTTATACTACCGAAGAGCGGTGCCTTCTGTTACATACAGGCTTCACGCTTACTAGAAGGGTATATATACCTAGCTGCAACTGTAACTAAGTTTTTGAAAATAAATAGTTGATTTGATTTACCTAGTAGAAGCGCTACAGCTTAATAAACCGGAAACGTCACACTCGAGCTGTCGTTGACTGTCTACACCTGTACAGTCGGTTGAAGATAATCCGAATTCAGTGTTTTGATGACACATCTCCTCTGTGGTCACATATTACTTTCAATTTTAGAGTAGTTGACCATATTCTTGGTCAACGGCATCCAACGCGGATTTTTTATGACTTCTTAAGCTTTATGATTTTTAAGCTCAAAGCGTGTGAGTGCGGAACCCTGTGATTCCCCGCTACTCCTCCTACTCCTTTTGTTGATTGATATATTAAAGGGTAATATGATAAGGAGTGTCTGTGGTCCAGGTGGTCGAATACTTGACTTGCAGTCGAGGATTCGAATCCAGCTACTAGACGTATACCAATGGGACTCTTTTACAGAGCCTATGTACGCAACGCAACACTCGTACAACACAAGGTGAAGGAGAACATCCTGATGAAACCAGCAAACCATAAGGTCTGTGAACCCTATAACGACGATGAGCTCACTTCCTGTCATGTAGGGTTAAATACTCTTGGTGAACCTTGGGCATTTGCTTAGCCTAGCAAGTGCCTCTGCCTACCCCGAATTGTAATTAAAAGGCGTGAAGTGTGTGTGTTTTATATCCATCAAAACAAAACTGGACTGACTTAAATTGACAAACTTGTAAGTCACGCGTTGCTGGATATGTATTTTATGTAAATACACATTTTACCTGGATATTTTTGTACTTCTAAATCCTCGGGTACGATCCAGGTAAGCAAACATGAAGCGCAATGGGCCGGCCTACGAAGGGTACTGGCCGGCCCATGATAGCTCCCTGGGGAACGCTTTCGAGTTGCTTGGATAAACGGTCCGTTGACGAGGGTAAAGACGAACTGAGAGAACAATCGTTGCGCTGGTATCCTTATCCTCCTTTCGCAGGGAAAGATAAATGTTTTTATTTTTATTGCAAACTAGCTGACCCGGCACGATGTTTTGATAATACACACGTTTCCCTGCTATTATATTCATGTAAGTATTATACATATAAACCTTCCTCAAGAATCACTCTATCTACTTAAGAAAACCGCATCAAAATCCATTGCATAGCTTTAAAGATACTTAGTATACCTACATAGGGACATATAACGGAAGGCGAATTTGTTTCATACTATGTATGTTGATTGATAGATATGCAAGCGTTTCACCGCCATCATGTCTGTTCCTGTAACCTGTAATGTACCTGTTCACCCATGCGTGACCCTAAAGGTACTTAACACTCTTGGCTATGTGCGCGACGGTGGCGACGCGTAGTGTTTACAACATTGCGGAAGCTGTCAAATAATAACAATGTAAACATTGTTCGTTTTCTTTGCAAATATGAATAAAACTAAAGATTAAAATAGTATTGTTGACAATATTTAAGTGAAATTTATTCAATAGTTTGTAAAATTAATATTATAATAAAAACCGGGTTTGAAACTATCACACATACTTAATATTAGTTTCCAAACACAAACTGAGATAAAAGGCAATAAATTAGTATTAGCCGAGCATGTAAGAACGCAACACGATAAAAAGCTAACAACGCAACAACAGTCATGGCCCATTTCTTTGCTTTAATTTTGTACTGCAATCAACTCTTGACAGCTGATCATCCGCATTTGTTTCCAATTTCTGCCGTGTTGTGCGCTGCGGTCGTTATCTCTCTGCCACTACTCGCTTTGCACATAGCCAATACAGCGAGTAAAAGAACCCCGAACAATGGTCTTGGAAACGTTGTTGTGCTCGTCAATATCAACAACTTTTACTTTGGCGACAATACGGCAAAACGCAAAAATTTTTTTTCGTCTCGATACAAAATAGACAATTTTTTAATACTAGGACATAAGATTCCAAGAATCCAATCCAGGTTGGATTTTCCATGTTGGAAGATCGGACTAACTGAGCTTATTATATGCTACGCAACGCTCATACGGTGAAGGATAATCTGAGAAAAGGATCGTGACGATACCCGCATCGCCACCGAAAGTGTTTCTGTGATGTCTATATTTTTGTATATCCGTTCCTACTTGTTGTCATGATCTAATTCATATAGCTGTCATCCCTCAGTGAGTTAAGGTATCTATGAATACGTATCCTAAAATCATAATTGACTACTCTGTAGCTGTTGCCGTGCAAGTAGCGTAGTTAACCCATTGGCACCCACTGTATTCGGAGACTGACAAGTTATTTTAAACTCTATTACTTGGTAATAAAAGGCAAAATCAATTAAGGAGTAAGTATTCTTCTGGGCGTTAATGGGTTTGTATGTATTTATGTGTACCATCACAAAATTATATTTTTTGACCCGGATTTTTTGTTCACGAGTGTACTTGCATTGCGCTATTTTTACTTACAAAGGTTATTGAACATACCTACATTGTTCAAAGAATATACAAAGATTTATGAAGATATTTTTCTCATACGATCTAGTCTAGTCTAGACATTCGGTGCTTTTATTTAGTACCTATCTACGAGAAACCAATATATCGTTACTACGAAGGTTGAGTCCCACGCGTGTTTTTACTAGAGTTACTATAGATTTTTCTCAGAAAATCTTTCTGTTCACAGTAAGAAAGTTCACAAGAGTACCCAACACTAACCCACATGAATTATGGTTTAGTTACCTTAAATTAGGTACGTATAGCAGCTTCTGTTCTACAGTTTATAAAAATACCCCGAGTAATGGTCTTAGAAACCTTTTTGGGCTCGTCAATATGAACAACTTATACGATGACGATAATGCGGAGAGATTAAAAAAAAATTTCAATCACTATACATAATGTCATCTCCCGAGGTAAAAAAATGTCTATTTTGTACATACATACACTTCACGCCTGTCACGCAGTGGGATAGGCGGAGACTATAGTCTATTTTGTGTGGAGATGAAAAAAAATGTTGGCATTTGCTGGCATGTCATGTATGCATGTGCATAAACAATTTCAATCCCCATGGAAAATGCCATCCATCATGTGCATTTGGACTCAGAGCTCAAATTTTCAATGACCTTGTACCACCGCGATTGTTTTTCGAAAATTCAATAAAAATAGTGAAAATTTAGGGCACAAGTTTCAAAATTTCTAAAAACTGATATATCCCAAAAAGAAGGGTGCTCTCATTTCAGACAGAAGAGATATTGTTAATGGTATATGAGTTGTGAATAAGGTAAGGGAAATAATGAAACTATAAATAGGCATTTAAAAAATGTTTATTTTGTCACTAAACAACAATGGCAGCATTTCGTCAAATTAATTGTACAAAAGAAAATCAATAGTAATAATTACGTACTTAACTTAATACAAAATTACACTAATCGACATTTTACTTACATTATTTTACAATTTAAGTTATTTTTAAAGTTTTTAAGAAATAAAATCATCTAATTTTTGTAAACAGTTTGACTGAAAAATAGGAATGTATAAAAAATGTGTTGCTGTTAAAAAAAATACCATTCTATCAATTTCACTTGTAAACTTATATTAGTAGGTAAATATAATAATAAAATTTCGATAATTTGTACAAACATACTTATCCTGAATAAACTTTACAAAGGTTTATTTATTTTACAATTAAATAAAATTACGTATAGCTGTGTCTCGACATAGAACAAATACGCGCTGTGATTGGCTGTTATGGGTACGTGGGTACTTGCTTTAGCAAGTGCCTCTGCATACCCCTCTTTGGGATTAAAGGCGTGAAGTGTATTTATTTTTTATTTATTTTATTGGCTGTTATATCACACTTCGTGCTACAAAGCTTGTTTCAACCAATCGCAGTGCCCGGTATGTCATGTTATTTCTTTCTTGGAGCGCATTGCTAGAGGGCTGAAGAAATCTTCCGTGAGATGCGACTGAATACATTTTAGTCACATGTCTCTACATAATATGACCATGATGGAAGAATTATGAGACAAAATACCAATGTATGTCGAACAAATGTGCTTATTGGCTCTGCTAAACAGTCGGCCAAGAATCAGGTCTACCACGCGAAGGTCGAAACTCATATGAATGTCATTAGACAAGGTTCACTTTATACTTGTCACCAGATGGCAACTCCACGAAGTGTAATCAAAACTGATCACTTCTTTCTCGGTCGACTGTACTATGCGAAATTATCGAAAGGTTTTCAAAGTTTCCCAACTTAGGTTCAGTTCTAAACACACAAAGAGGAAGGTACCCAAGTACCTTCCTCTTGTATATTCTCTCCTATGTCCAAACATAGGAGCCCGCATCCACAAGGCAGGCAAGCAATGAAATCAATACGAGCTGTGATTACCAGACCGAAAGCTATTAAGATCATGTTAGATTGTGCGAGACATAAAACGTGTCGTGTGAATCTTGGATATTAGCCGTAGAACCGATGACCGTTGGGGACAACGAGTTCTCTAGTGAGGACCGCATCTCAAAAAACGGAGTGTAAGACGCCCTCAGGCAAGGTGGACTAATGATCTACGCAAGATGGATGTCAGAACCTGCATGCACGAAGCCGAAAACAATTCATAGTGGCGTGCAATTGGAGAGTTCTTTTTCCAGCAGTGGACGAATATGGGCTGATGTGTCTGAATCTCCGACAAGTCTTTCAGAATCCTCTTTTACAATTGTAATTCTTCATGATATTTTCTGTGTATATCAAACTTGAACAAAAAAACTGAAGGTACATACAAAATTTCAGCTCAATCGGTTGAGTACATCTGCTTCAAAATCGGGTCGCAAGATTCCATCAGAACATCCTTACATACATACATACATTGCAAGTTAAATCAAACTACAGTGTTAGAAATATCCAAGAGACACAAATATACAGTATCATCGAGTCTCAGCAGAAGCCTGGATTCGTATGTTCAATGACGCATCTTTTGCAGAACTTCTTCACAGCTCTGTACCCTCGTATCGTTACAGGTGTGTCCTGGATATTCAGCTGAGTGAGTCCCCGGCAATAATACGCCACGGCTTCCAGGCCTTCGTCGCCGACCAGCTCGCAACTTCGGAGCGCCAGCTTCTTCAGGTTTGGACAGCAGTGAGCTAGGATCTGAAATGGAATTGAACTTGATTAAGTGAACTTTTTTCTTCGTAAATTTCAGCAAACGGGCGAGAAAGACTATTTAGGTAACATTTGCATCTACTTCATAATGACAGGGCTGAGCAGAATCTTTGGTGACTCTTTCTTGAACAGATGTTCAAGATCAATTCATGCAATGGGACAATAGGAGCTTATATTGGCAATCTATACTAAGTTATTCGTAAAAGTAGTCACGTCGAGTCGTTACCGACCCTTTCGCTCCCTGAATAATAATATTCTTGGACATTAATAACCACATGGTCACCTGACCCCAAACTAGGATAACCTACACTTACACTAAAGCATTATGTCGGCGGCGGGAATCGAACCCATGCCTTACTTAGATTGACTTCTTCGCTCTCTATTGTAATCAAACGAACTGGATGATACAAGCTGATTAATTTATATTCCAAACCAGAAACTTGACCATGAAATTTCATTCATAGTTTCGACCCATCGATAGTATCGAACGATTTCACTTAAGCGTTTAACTGTTTCACAAACGACTCGTAAATTTCGATGCTAACTTTTCATACAAAATTGTGAACTATGAAAAGGTGTCAAAACCCACATTCCGAAACAATAGAAAAAAAACATTTTTAAGGAAACGCTTGAACGCTTATCTTTGGTTAATTTTCCCGCTATGATACCCGTTTTAAACTTTCAACTGTCAGTACTTGAGCAGAGTTTGTCTCTATATTAAACCTATAGTATAATGTCAGTGTATTTTTTTTTAAAAAAGAGTGCCTCTTTTCACAAACATGATTAGAGCAAAACAAATGTTACTAAAGCAGATAAAAAACCTACTCAGAAAAAAGGTCAAAATTCTAAAATCGAAAACTTTGACCTTTCTTTGGTGTGGGCACGGGACGGGACAACATAGGAACTACATCACATTTAACTGCCCATAAAAAAAAATACACTTCACGCCTTTAATCCCCAAGAGGGGTAGGCAGAGGCACTTGCTAAAGCAAGTACCCACGGTTCACCAACTGCCCATATTCTCTCACAAACCTGCAATCCAGCTTCCGAGACATCAGTGGCTCCAAGATCCAGTGCCCTCAGCCTGGAGCAGCCGCGGGCCACGGCTTCCACGCCGTCGTCACCCAGCGCGCCGCAGCCGCGCGCGTTCAGGTACCTGAGCTTGTAGCAACGGCGGGCCAATGTGCGGATTCCTGAATCTGATACCTGGGGAAAAATTGCGTACATTAACTCATGCTGGCTGGGCACAAGTTTGGGAGCTGGAACTTTGGTTGAACGCTTAGGCACATTTTCCTAAAATAAATCGATTTTTATTTTTGACTATTTTTTTTTTTAGAAAACTTCTCATTGGGCAATTTAGGTCATTGGGCTTCTCATTACGCACTCCATAATTAAACTCGCTGTATATCGATTTACTTTAGATTGGTTTTAAAGAAATGCATTAATTATAAAGGTGGCTGACTTTAAAAAAATATACTTAAGACGTATATTATTATCCCATTTTAGTGAGTCTTTTTGTCCATTAGTGTAGTTACTTAGTTCCCTAGTCTTTATAAAACATAACCCTAGCATAACAGTATATCCATAGAAATATAGTTAAAAACTTTAAAGAAAGAAGAACCGACTTCTACAATAAAAAAAATACAGATTTGAGGTTTTCTCGTGGATGCTATAGTCGGAACTGAATCAAAAATTGGAACAAACAGGAAGCATCATCAGCTATCAAACAAAAAGTTTACCAAACAAACAAAACCAATAAATATAGCGTCGAACATTTTGATTTGGAAGTCGGCTAAAAACCAAAGTATTCCGCTCCGACAGGACTTGACTGCCTTCGCTACCGTTCGTTTCACGTCCCAGACCACGGAACATTTCTCTACGCCACGTATTGGCACAGTACCTACAGAAATAGAAAATAATACGGTGTATTGGCGAAAGTAATAAGCTAGAAATAAATCAGTAGCAAACATTCGATAGACATTTACAAGGGCCGTGATAAATCGTGCAATTGATTCGCTAGTGGGGTTTCGTGTATTGTGTGCGGTTCTTTTCGGAGGTATTGATCATTACACACTCATTTTCGTTTATTAAAAATAAATAAATAAATACACTTCACGCCTTTTAATCCCAAAGCGGGGTAGGCAGAGACACTAGCTTAATAAGCAAGTGCCCGCGATTCACCAAGCGTATGTAAGCGTATTTTCGTTTATTCTTACATTTTTTTTTTGTATTTATTTTGAACCGACGAAAAGCGGAGGTGGTTCTCATGTCGACGGTTATGCTTATTTTATGTATGACAATTTTTTGTAACTTTTTACTGAATAGTGCGACTTTGATGACGGGTCCGTTGGTGTAGTGGTCAGCATATCTGCATCTATTCCGTAAGGTCGTAGGTTCGATTCCACAAGCAGCTAGCTAGCTACTTAACAAGGGACGAAGGCAATATGTGTGTTGATGTACATTTTTGTTTTTATATTTTTTTTTTCATACAACTTTTCTACCGAAGATGGTCCTATATAAATGTTATTTTTAAAATACTCGTAGCCCAAAAAAATATTTAGTGTCAACCAAGCAACCTTATTACCCCCTTGATATGGGGGTTATACGAAACTTGTACGAAAACAGATCACAGTGGCGTGCAATTGGAGAGGCCTATGTCCAGCAGTGGACAATTATGGGCTGATGATGATGATGATGGGGGTTAGGTTAGGTTGGTAAACATAGGGATGAATTTTGAAAAAATTAAAAGAAATTTTTGAAAATCCTTTCTTATCTCACGTAAACGTCATAAAATGAATCCCTGTGTATGATTTCAGCTTTCAAGGGTTTGTGCTGGGCGTTGTCGAGTCAGTAATTAATGAATCAGTCATCACTTTTATTTATATAAAATAAATAATAAAATAATGAATAAATATTTTACAACAACACACACATACCTTCAATTCCATGTTAAGAAGGCTAAAGCACTTGTATATGGAAATCAGACAACGAGATATCTTTTACTTAATTTTTTTTTCAGTGAAAAATATACTTATATAAAAAAAACACCCAGACACATCCAACAAGTACTTAAAAGCTCATCACCTAAATACCTGCCAGCGGTGGGAATCGAACCCACGACCCTACGGAGCAGAGGCAGATATGCTGACCACTACACCAACGGGCCCGTCAATAGATTATACATATTAACAAAACTCAGTTGAATTAAATGTTGTGTTACGCCAAAATTTCCTTGGATCTTTGTAACTCTGTATATAGATTCGACCTCGCTCCGGTGTCAGTTATCAGTAGTAATATCAATCAATCACCGGATAAAAGTAATATTTTTAAAAACGTCTAGCTATAGGTTATCTAGTCTCCACGCAGATTAATCGAGATACTACGTAGTTTTCAAGGTACATTTGGTTTTAATCGCATGCTGGGATATTAATAGATTTTATCAGCTGTCTTTCTCCCTGCCCCCCTAGCAAAGCGCACCAAGAAAGACATGACAAGAGATATCAGGCACTGCGATTGGTCGAAACAAGTTAGTCGCACGATATGTGACATAGCAGCCAATCACAGCGCGTATTTTTTCTATGTCGTGTCTTTAAGATAGCACTGTACTGTAATGGCTGCGGCTTTTTTATTGGATTTTAATGGTGTGTATCTTGTTGGCTTCCCACACAAAATATAGCCATAAAACGTCGATGTGGAAGGGAGTATTTTGAAAATGACTCAACGGTTACAGAGACTTCATTAACAATATGAAGGGTCACGACTAATTTCATTTCTTACCAAGGGTTCCTTACGACAGCTTATTCAAGATTGTTCCACAGTCTAGCCATAACATAGGCTCAATAAACTTGACCCGAAAATTCATGTAAATTCTTACATGGAACAGCTCAGGTTATTTTGACGTTGTCCGGCCTATCGATGGCTTAGCGTAGACGCGTAATTGGTTCGCAACATCCTGTGGCTTAGTAATAAGGGTACTATCGATTGGTTTCCAGAAAAAAGATGTTTGCTATAGGAAAATTTCTGTAGCGGCCAAATTAAGACCAAATTCAGGAAAACGGAAAGCAAATAAAGGCAAACTTTGTACGTTTGAACTTGATTTTTACCCATTTGTAGGATATTAAATATTATTTTAAGGAAACAACGCGAAAATGAACCAAAGACATTTCAGTTTACCTTAGTTTTATACCCTTAGTTTCGACACAGTTACATGTGCCGTGGTCAGGAGCTGACAAACAACGAAGGTAAGCTGAAAGCTTATCTTAGGTTAATTTTCGCGAACGAACCACTCGAGGAGGAGCCCACAGGGGCTGGTCGCTCGTTGGGTGGGCCCTGAAGAATGTCCTCTGGATGCCCAGGACCCATCCAGCACCAGCGATATATGAAGGTCATCGAGGGGGGTTTTAGTCAGTAGAAGGCTAACACTACACACACACACGGACACCCCGCCGCCATGGAGATGGCAACGGGGTGTCCACGAGGATTTCCACCTCATCAACAAAGAAAAGGTTAATTTTCGCGCTATGATACCCGTTTTAAACTTTTAACATAAAGTCATGTTAGTTACACTATTTTATAAATCAAGAACTACTGAATCGATTAGAGTGAAATCTGAATTATCAAATTGAAACGAGGTAATTGCAGCACTGGTGTAAAGCACCGTATGAAAACAAACACTGGTCTTGAAACATTATTTAGGCTAAGCAAAAAAACGACTACGGCTTGTCACAAGCCACAACTATGCTTGTAACAACCCCGACCACTCGTTATTAAATAAACACCTTTTTAATTCAGGATTCACAGACAGCGCACTGTGCAGAGCATGTATGGAGGCAGAGGAGACACCGGAACACATCCTAATGGAGTGCCAGGATGTGGAAAGATACAGGGCGACCCATCTAGGACCCAGACGGTCCCTGCAGGAGATCGTCAAGGACACAACAAGGGATTTGTTGCGATTCCTCGAAGAGCTGGGATGGTTGGAGTAGCGCCACCCAAATCACGCACAATAGGAGCATTGGATGTCGAGCTGCGAAAAAATCCCCGTTCATATATCTACATCTAGGTATTGCCTCTTAACGCCCACATTTTCTTGACTCCATATCATAATTATCCGCGCCAATGTGGATTGTATGTGCATTTACCATGACGTTTACATGACAGATTGACGTCCCCTTTTCTGTCAACAATATCATACCTATTATGTATAGTGACTTTGACATTAACGAGAAGTAGGGACGAAAATCTATCAAATGCACGTCGAGGAAAATCCGCCATTATCCTTTTTTCTGGAGCATTGACGAATTGACGACCGCATCACGGTGACATTGTGGCGGGGCTTTAGCGAGTTCAATCGTAAGTAAGGAAAGGTTGAATCGATGAGGAGTTTCAAAAAAATCAATCTGTCAAGGATAGTTGAAAACGAAAGAGATGCAACTACTTTATTATATGGTCGTTCGTCTTCTGACTCGCTCTTTTGTTGATTTTTTTAAAGAAAACTCCTTATAATAATAATTAGATAAGTTTTTATAACTGGGTGCTCAATCTGTGTTGGACGAATAAATGCCTTTTTCTTTCTTTCTTTCTTATTGTCAAACACTTTCCAATACAAGAAGAATAAACCTATCAGATTAATCTTAGGCTGCTTTTAGTAACGTGCGTCTCGTCGGCGCCGTCAATATACGCGTGCTTAAAATAAATCATTCGGTTAGTAACTTGAATATTAAATCAAGTTTCCTGGAATTGCTCTGAGCGATAAATTCGGTTTTTTAAGCGCCATCGCAAAGAAAAGGGGAAGGATTTCAATTCGACTCTTTTGACTCGAGTGAAAGGATTTGGATGATTATTTTTTGTTTAAAAGCTGCTTCCCGTTTGGTCCCGTTTAAATTTGGTTCAGTTCCGACAATGTCGTCCATGAGAAAACTACAACAGTCTATTATTACTGGTTAAAGTCGGTTATGTTTTAATTAACGTTCGAAAAACGCATTTGCATTTTTCGAACGTTAATTAAAAGTTTTTCTATTGTCAATCTTCATCTTCTTCGTCAATCATTTTTATTTTTCATTTGTAATGTTTTCCCCTTTTGGGGATTACATGAAATGAAATAAATGTATAGGTAGGTTATAGGTATAGGTAGGTTAATTACAGACGTGAATATGTAAATAAATAATATAAATAAATATTTTTACAACAACACACATATTGCCTTCATCCCATGTTAAGTAGCTAAAACACTTGTGATATGGAATTCAGACAACGAAATAGGTATACTTACATATTTTTTTTTTCTCTAAATACATACACATATTTTATAAGTAAAACACCCAGCCACATCCAACAAGTACTTAAAAGCTTCTAAAAGTTCGTGTCAGCGGTGGGAATCGAATCCACGACCCTACGGGAGACAGAGACAGTCATGCTGACCACTACACCAACGGGTCCGTCAAAATATGTAGAGGTATATTAATTGTGTATTGTCTTTGTTCTTTGGCCTTGATCTAGACTTTGACTATACTAACCTGAGTACACTTGGCGACGGAGAGGTACCGCAGCGCCGGGCCCAGCTTTGCTAGCTCGTAGAGTCCGAAGTCCGTAACTCCAGTACAGTCGGAGACGCTGAGCTCTTTGAGCGCGCAGTATGAAGGCACCCATCGCACACCGGCGTCTGGAAGTTTACAGAGAAGTCAGTGAAAGGATACCTACAGCATGTAAAAGGATGTGTATTGACTATGGTCTTAGAAACGTTGTTGGGCTAGTCAAAATCATCATCATCATTTTCCTGCCCTTATCCCACACTAGGTGGGGTCGGCGCAACACGTTTCTTTTCGTCATTCATCTCTATCATTCGTCATCTCTGCAGTTACACCTTTCACGCACATATCATATGAAAATATGAACAACTTTTACTATGCCGACAATGCAGGAAAACACAAAAAAAATTTACTACATACTAAATACTCAAATTTTGCCTCGGGAGATGACATAATTTGAATTTTTTTCCTCATTATCGCCATAGTAAAAGTTATTACTATTGACGAGCCCAACAACGTTTCTAAGAACATTGCTTGGAGTCCTTTTACACTCTATACTAAAAAAAATAAGTTCTTGCCAGCCCCGCTTTGGGATTGAAGGGCGGGAAGTGTACTTTTTTTTCTAGGCTACTGAGGAGCCCACAGACTCTGGTCGCACATTGGGTGGGTACTGAAGAACATCCTCTCAACCCGCCCAGCACCAGCGACAACTGAAGGCCATCGGGGGGGTTTCAGTCAGTAGGAGTATGATACTACCCCGTCGCCCACCCCATAGCATGGGTGTCCATGAGGATTTCTCTTCGTCAACAAAAAAAAGATTTATTGGTCCTTGTTGAGTGTGTTTTTCGGTATTTAAATTAAAATATAGGATAAATCCGACTGGGGAAAGAAGGTGGGAGAAGTTTTCCTACATACAACTCAAAGTGCTGACTCACTCATTTATCATTGACTCACCAACGCCCAGTCCAACCCTAGAAATCTGAAATTTGCACCGGGGTTCCTTTTATGACGTTTACGTGAGATAAGAAAGGATTTTTTTTAATTTCCTAAGGGGGTAGCAGTTTATGTGAGAAAAGCGTTAATAATTAAATTACACGAATGAAACTGCGGGGCATCCACTAGTATTAAATAAATGATTCGTGAATTAGCACTTTATCCACGAGAACCAAGTCACGGGCAGTCCACTAGTTCCTGAACAAATTGAACAATTTAGTTCCAATATTACATCCCCGTATCCTAAAACTCCCCAGACACAGATTTCCGCTCATTTCACGTCGGTCTCGCTCTAATCGCGTACGTTTAACAGAGACAAACTGTAGTCAAGAGACACATGAGTATTGACTATTGTTTCAGAATACGAGCCTTTTTGTAACAGGTCGATTGTGCTGCAACATTGTCTCTTCGGAAAACGGTTTAGCGGTTGAGAAGCGCAGATACAGAAACCGCACACATAGCGCAAGGATTCTAGGAGGCCAAGCCAGCTGGCATTACAGCGGCAAACGCATACATAGTTGTTTTATTTATTCAAATAATTTCAATACATTGCTTCAATTCTTTTTCATACATACATACATACACATCACGCCTGTCTCCCAGAGGGGTAGGCAGAGACTACAGATCTCCATTTGTCACGATCCTGACATACCCCTTTCGCTTCATCTACATTC
>SJJU01000990.1:0-55947 GCA_012932125.1 Conopomorpha cramerella
AGCAGTGAATTTATTATGAAAATAAACACAGAAGCTTTTCGTACAATTTTGTATCATATCTCTTCCCTTCTTCCGGAAAAAACCCATGTCACGCGTGTCTTTTCAGCTAATGTCAAAAGATCTGATATTATTTTAACGTACCAGAATCTATGTACCTATGTTTAAGTGTTTAAAATCATTTGGTTCTGTTATAACCATTGTTTTCTTAGAGACGTTGTGTGGAATTGTAAATCTGTAATTAACACTACACAATGTAGATAGAGTGTCAACTTGATGTCTCCACGAGTTAATGACACAGCAGAGTTAGTTAAAAGACAATAAGTACATACTAACATGTAGAAATATAATAATCTCTAATTGCACTGTAAACCTTATGTCTCCATGGGTTGGAAGAAATACATTATACATTAAACGAAATGGCAGGAAGCCCAGAAGAGATTGTGTGTTAATGGATCCTTACCAAGTGTTTGGCGAACTTTCTTGGGCCCGTCAATTTAACAACTTATACTAATGGTGACAACGGAAAATGAAAATATAAATATATAAAATAACTTTTTCAGATTTTTGCCTACGTAGATGACATTTTGTATGGATATGAAAAAAATATGTTTACGTTTCCCAGCATTGTCGCCATAGTACTGTAAAAGTTGTTCATTTTGACGAGCCCAATAACATGTATGTATTTACATGCTTTTGTACGTTTGTACGCGGATAACTTCGTCGTTTGAGGATTTATTTTCTTGGTAACAACATATTTCAACGATCTCATAATAAGGAAATCAGGATTTAATGATGACCAGATGAATCGAGGGGAACTTTAAAATATTGTACGGGCGAATAATACTCGTCGAAGTCTTTTTTGTTTAAAATTATTCACATTTCAGTATCAATTGTTGATGGCGAATGGTATCCTAAGTATGCATACGTTCAATGGCTGGTCCAGCAATCTCCGCTACTGTCACAAGCGCAGAGCGCACTGGATCCTGCAGCTGTTGGGCTCGGTGTCAGCTGCCGCGGGTTCCGTCGTCATGATGAGGGAGAAGGCTATCAACTTCACATCCATACATGGGAAACTTGGTATGAAATGCGACGCTCTATATTCACATTTCGACTATGAACTGGCAATACGTCCTATCTAAACCGTCAGTATGATACGAGTTTGATTAGTATTACTATGTCAGATAGTCATTTTGTTTAAAAAATTGCATGAACTTTTAAGATCAGATAGGACCTGTTGCTAGTTCAAAGTCGATTTGTCTTGTTAACACATTCGTGGACACTGAAATTAAGACAGTAGCAGTTCTATTTTAAGTTCCTCCACGATCGGGACGGTCTCCAAAATTGGTATACGTCATCTTCTTCAAATATAGAATAGATAAAATAGTAGGTTGGAATCAACTATATTTATTGATTTTTATGGCATGAGTTTGATACCTATCATTATTAAAACGTAACACATATGCATGGTTGTTTCTTTAATATAATATTAGAACTGTTGGCCAACGGCGATGGGCTCATCCCCTGGCACATTAGGTTAAACGCTCTTGGTGAACCCGTGAGCGTTTCCTTATCTAGTTCCGCTGCCAATCCCGCTTTGGGAATAAAAGGTGTGAAGTATATTTTGTAATGAAAGTATAGTATAGGCTAACTAAACAATAATTGCATATAAAGATATGCTCTTTTTCGTCGAAGCTGTTTAACTTTCCTTGGTATCTTTTTAGTTTGTTATTATTATTTTGATAGGTAAGATGTATGTGTCGCAGGACAAGGGTTACATATTGAATACCTTTGGTGAAATAGGGATTTCTATTAGCAAATGCATCTGCTTACTTACTTTTTCTTTGATACATTGCAACTGTCAAAAGTTCTTTTGGCTTGAGTTATTGTATTTCGGGGTAATATTCTGTACCTGATTTGTCACCAGCGTGAATGTTTTCAGAGGTTTCAAGAGTGGGTACTTATCTATGTTGTTTTGTTTCAGCACTGGCTTCCCTGATATTCACCGGCATAAGTTTATTGAACGGATTCAGTTCCCTGTACTCGACTGAACTGCGACGGTACCTTCCAGCCGCAGTCTCAAAGCTGTCTCATCTAGTCCTGTCACTGGCAGCCTACGTCACGGCGATGGCATGTCTCGGCTACGGTTATAACAAGAAGTCGTTTGTGGCATGGTCATCACAAGACATGGCTTACGTTATGATGTCGATGACGGCCGTGTCGACATTTATCGTAATCATGATACCGGCGTGGAAGACGATGTCGAAGATGTTTACTCTCGTAATTAGAATGCGGACAAGATAGTGTACGACTATTAAGTATCGAACTGTTTGATAACATTTCTATTATTATGTACATAGCTACCTATTTTAGTATCACATCAAATGGTTTTGTATTAAATTATCATTGGACATTCACATTATCATGCCTATTGATATCTGTGATGAATCAGAACCTTGATAAGAATATGTCGTGTACGTAAATATTACCTCTTTTCTGGTTCGGTAATGCAAGGCGAAGGTGAGATTATCGGTGCTGATGTTGCGAATTATCTAAATGCTGTGTTTTATCAATGATTTTCTTAAATTAACATTATTCTGCTTACCAATATAACAATTCGATATACGAATTAATTCTTAATTGTTTCTTTATGTCACCTTATAAGTAGTTTGTTACATATCAAGACTGGCATAATCTTTCTACATAATGGGGCCTGTGACACGAGAAAAAAAAACTAGTATAGATTTATTTGACCCTTTATATAAGACCACATCAGGTCCTACTACATACTTCATCATGGTACGTTGTTTCGGAATAAAACAACTAGCATGGCGATGTTATTGTGATACCAACGAAATGTCAGTGATGAGCGTGTGAAAATAAGAAATACTATGTGATAAATTTCGTTAGGGTCTATTAATCGATTTTGAACGCCTAATACTAGTAGGATATGAATAGTGATAACTGAAAATGTCCATTTTCAAAGTTTTGGCCCTGTTGTAGGCCCCGCCCTGTATAAAATAAATTGAGTTTTGGATTGCAACGTTTCAACGTTCGTTTCTTTTCCTACATAAGTGACTGTGATATTAATTTGTCATAAACAACACTTTGATTATTTAAATAAGATGTTTTATTTCATAAAGCAGGCAAGCGCACAAAACCCCTAAATGGTGTGTGACATCTGTTGAGTGTGTGTTGATGGGTGGCGCAAAGCTACGGCGTCCCGGTGTCCACGGGCTCCTCACGCACACCTCGCCGAACAGCAATAAATCCAAGAGAAAAGCCGCGACAATACAAAGCACAGACATGATACAAAATAGGCGCAATATTTCTGTCCGGCGGCGGTGGCGCATTTGCTTGTGCCAATGGAATACAAATAACGAGTGTGGCTCCTGTTTTCTGATGCCACTTGTGCATCGACGTATTTATCACCGATACGGTGCGGGATCTCAAACATTTAGCAATGGCAACAATACACAATTCTAGAATGTGCGTATCGGGAGCCATTAGTCTTCGTAGAGTTTCCTTTATGTGCGCAGATGCCATAAAGATAGAGAGGAAATGTAGAGAGTGCTCGTTATCCGTGGATCGGTTACCTGTTCAAGTCAACTGGTGTTGCGGCGACGGCTATGGGAATGGTTTAATTAAGTAAGTAGATAATTAAACTTTTATTGAGGATTACGGAATATTTTTTATTGTAGGTACTTTAACACATTATTAGGTAAGCGTCATAAAAATGTGTAGGTACTTTGATTAATTTCCGTTGATCTATCACGCTCCATTCGAGATTCTGTGTTTTGAATATTCTGACGTATTTAAAGCGATCTGTTCTTAATTATCACTTTGGACTTCCTGTACAATGTACTAATTGGGTTTGTAAGGATTATGCTCGCGAACGAAAAGTTGGTGATCATGACAAAGCTGGTGAAGTTGTCGCCGGCCCAGGTTCGGAAGGTGGTTTTGTCAAAGCCATAGTGGAGGCAGAAGGTGGCGGCGGCGAAGGCAACCGAACCGAAGCAGACGTGGCTGATCTTGGAAAAGCCGCCGGAGAACACGCCACGGAGCTCGTACGCGTACAAGGACGCCAGTCCATTCACCAAACTTACTGTCGTGAAGACTAGAGCCACCAGACCTAGGAGAATTAGAAGATATTGCTTATGAAATCGTCCATGAAATGCGGATTATTAAAGCTAATAATAAATAAGTTCGTGATAAAATAATTTATAAAGAAAAAGTCGTTAAAAATGTTTATGTACCTTTCAAAAGTTACGGTAATATTTAGTATCGTAATAGAAAAGGCCTCATTAGTGTCTTTGAATTTCTGGAAAATAAAATGCCAACGAAATAAATTGTCTTGGCCTGTAAATGAAAGTAATAATTATTACATAAAAATAACATACCAACTTGTCCATGCGTAGTGGTCCAGTGTACTGGTTTGTCGAGTATCTTGTGGAAGGTGCCGGCGATGGCGAGCGTCGAGCCGATGAGCTGCATCGCCCAGTGGAACCGGCGCCGGTCGACCAGCCGCAGCTTGGCGGTCCACGCGTGTTCGCCCGCCAGGCTCATGATCGCGGGCGTCATCATCATCTGATACTGCAAGTCAAGTAACGTCATTAGCTAAGTGGTATCTATATATATTTCTACCCAAGTTGCCTCTGCATTTGCTAAGAAAGCGTACGTTTGTAACTTTGAGAGCCTTTGATGTATGAGTTAGTACATACTTGCAGTCGGATTAAACTACGACCTTTCTGTTGTAAAACGAATGACCGAAACGAGAAACGAGTACATTAAGTACATACTTACTGCTATTCGACGGTTCGGGGTAAATAAGCGACATTTTGGGCCAAATTAAGTTATGAATGTCATCCTACTTACATTTTTTTCTCTATCGAATAAGCTCACTCCCCCATAGCTCTAAGTCGATTTTTATAGTCGCTTATGACCTTGATGATTTATCCACACTTTTTTTATTTGATTTAAACGAACTAGTTTTGAGACCATTTTATTTTGCTTTTATAAATGTCACCGAGAAGACAGATTTTTTCAAAGTTCAATGGTCTATATTTCATAACAATCTGTTAATAAACAAAAAAGTTATCTACATTTTAGTCATTTTGAAACTTTAAACGGCTCTCCTGCACATTTACGTTTTTGTCGCTTATACCCTATTTACCCCGAACCGTCGTTTTGAACTATTACAAAAATATTATTGTACAAATCCCTATAAATGGTGTAAAGTATTAAGAGTCTGGCCAACGAAAGTAGACAATGAGCACATTTACGAACAGTCTAGGTTAGCAATTCATTTTTAATACTTATCTATAAGTAAATAAAAAAAATACCTTCTATGTAGACGAGAATAATGAATTACAATTGCAAAATTAATAGAAATTAATACTCTTATTCTTGTTTTAGTATAAGACAAAGCAGATACAAGTAAACTTTTAACGTTTTACGTCCTTTGTAGCTACACATTTGGTTGTCGGCATAGTATGTTGGGTTAAGTAAAATTTAAAATTGTATACCTAAGGATTGTGAAATGTTTTGCCGTGTTATTTTGAATTTGCCGCGCTTTTTGTGTGTACTTTCGTTGGCTAGACTCTTCATTTTGTACCAGCAATAATGTTAAATTAGTGAGAGTTAACACAACAAGAGGTCACTCGCAATGGTTAAAATAACGCCCAGCAATTGAATGTATTAAAAATATCGATGCAATTATGTCAAAGGTTTTCCAAATCCTCTAGTATGATATGGACAGTAGTAATGAAAATGAAAAAAAGAAGACACTTACTCCTATGACGCAGAGCAGGACATGTTGCTGAGTGTTGTCGAGGGGCGTTTGCCTGAGCGCGAATCCCACGGCCGCGCCCACTGTGACCCCCATGAACATCAGCGCCATATAGTTTACGATCACTTGTAGTGTCGCCACCAAATCACAAGATGAAGACTTCTTAACGTCTTCGTCAAGCTTTACTGGCAAGGGCACCTTAGACCCAGGACCAATATTGGCCTCGGGGTCAATAGTCACGGTCGCAAGCGTATTCGGAGACATCTCGTCCGCAACACTAAGCACTTTACATGTGAGGTAGTCTCCAGATTGTGTTGAGTTTTTATAACACTGTATTTTATCTACGCGACTTACTAACGACAGATCGATCGCGAGAAGGATATAATCTAGACACGTGACGTCCGCGTGATTTCCCCGTGCGAAATGGTAGGTATTATCGACTTTTTTTAAATTTGATATAGATGTTCAATGTGACTTTGTTAATCATTTCTTAATTTCTGTGCATTTTACGCGGTGGACAGGCAAATGCAACAAGGCGGCGGCGGCACACCTGGGCTCGTCTCTCGATGGAAACAATAACACTGCATGTTGATACCTAAAAATAATGATAACACCTCTATTACGTCAAATAATTGAGCATTACCATTGTGGAACAAATTATTGAGTCTCAATAGTATAAAACTAAGTCGTCTGTCCCTATGTATGCTTAGATATTTAAGTTTCAAGTACGCAACGGATTTTGATAGAGTGATTATTGCGCAAGATTGTGAAATCGGTTTATATGTGTAATATAATAGAGCAACACTTACAATTTTTAAGGTTTCTAAAGTGATTTCTTTTATATGATTGCGATATTGTGCGTCAGGTTACCTACCTATCATTCATACCATCATTGTTACGATAATCGGTTCGATAGATTTTACCAGAAAATCTTCATGTATCCTAAAGTGGAACATGTATGTAAATGTAAATGCGTAATGTAGGCATTTAAAGTGTTGGGTAAAATAATTTAATTTGTGAGTTTCAACTGCCTTTATTCAATAAAAATGTTACGAAGAATTTTAGATCGTTATTCCAACTTCATTTTCCTAGCAATTTAAAGCAATACCTAACCAAGATGGCTAGATTGTGTTTTGGGATCCGTTTACCAGCTTCCAGCGCTAATAGAAAAATGTTTCCATTGAGCTTTCTATTCCTTTGTCAACGGGTACACAAGTGGCTCACATTAACATTGCATGTTTGAATATAGAGGGCGCGACGGTTCGACAGGCCCAATTGAAATGCGAGGCGAGTGTGGTTTGCATAATTTAGGCTAACCGTTTTGCCCGTAACTAATAGAGTTAAGCCGTTAGACAAAGGGTTCGGAACTGAGCTGCTCATTAGAACAAGTATTTGTAACAAACACCGCCGATCGTACCAATTTTCAATCGAATAAAGCGATAGGCAATAAATCGGAGGGGTATACGTAAAGAAAGTCAAAGGGTACCTACACAAAATATAGGTACAGAAAAAAGTTTTTTTAATTCAGGTTTTTACTAACAAGGTGATTTGGAAGTATGCTGTTTCTGTAGACCCTACTAAGTGCATTTCAGCAGAGGTCAATGTTCAGAAACGAAAAAATTGTCGACAACACATTATAGGTACAATAATTTATTTGTCGCTAAAACAAATATTATTAAAATAATAGGTTACCTGTCGTTTCTGTAACTCTGAAACGGGTGCTTTTTAATGAAAGCTTGTCCAATTACCTACCAATAAAGATAATTCAAGCGTATATTTAGTGTGTCCAAGTTAAAATTAGTTGCTGTCATTATGGAAAATTGACAACGTGTGAAGAAGACAAATAATCTTTAAAGGGAAACATAAAAATGCGTATTGACATGCTCTTGAATGGTTTATTTTTAAGGTCCCATGGATAGATTCGGTTGCTGCTGTCAATGGAAAAGTTACCCGTGTGACAGAGTATGTAAATTAGGAGGCGAGAAGTGTGTTAATTGAAACTTTAAGTTTTATAAAATATCCTAAGTACCGAGTTGGAGAATTAATTTGTAAATTATTTATGTACCTATATCTTATCTGTGCAAATATTCGACAGGGTTGCGCAAATCCTTATTATTGATAGAACTGATAGGTACTATACAGAACGATACCTACAATTTCTTTTGTTATTCATCGAATTCATCATCATTAATTTTGTTCAATTAGATGATAAAATAATTATTGTGATAAAATTTCAGACGATTGTTCAAAATCTATGATATACTTAGTTATTTACCCAGGCACCTGAAAGGTGACATTCACAAATTGGTACGTTAAGAGTAACAAGGTGGATCATGGGTTCTGTAATAAACCTACGCGGTCAGCACATTTCGAAGGTCCCATTTGGACCTTTCCTAATGGAATTAAATCCAATTAGATTTTAGGGTTACGAGGTGAAGTTTGCTGACGGCCAACAAATAGCTTTCTGTTTGGGTAACAGCACAACCATTTCGCTGGATTTTGTTTAGAGACTACATTTTGACATTTGTTAGTAAATAATACTTATACAGAGTAATTTGAAAATACTCTTTTAAGGCGAAGTTTACTGTTTCTGTAGACCATACTTTCAGAGAGTGTATATCAGCAGGCGTCAATGTCCCGAAACGAAACAAAATCTTCTCCCTATACAAACTATCAGCTGATTGTGCGTTTTGCATTAAGACATTTTTTCATTTCTTAGTTTTCATCGCTAACACAAGTAAATCTGTAAGGTGTGTAGAAACAGTGTCCGGAAGGACAAGGTATTACCGTAATTATAGGTACCTTATCACGCTGTATAAAGATAATTTTATGGTTTTTCTATCTAAAACGTCCTTGTTTGGATGGATGTCTGTCTTCAAAGAATTTACTCCGTCACTTTTATAATAGCTTATAGATAACTAATAGTAATCCATAGTTTTTGATCTTTTGATTTGATTTATTCATCTCTATTGATCCAATACTCACTTATTTTTATAATATTATGAAGAATAAATATTCCTGAGATCGACGACTTCACAGCGTGTAACGCGTGCTCGGGAAGTGGTTCGATAAAACACACAAAGTTTGCTGGAGAGCAAAGTACCTAACTTGTTTGATTTTGAAAGAACGTGGATGCAAGCGCAGATCCTATGAAGTTTGGAAAACTTTGCTTGAGGCGAAATTTCGCGAAACTCCACCGCGTCTTGTGAGAACCATCTTCGAAGAATTTATGCGACTGCTGATGGATTAAGTCTACACCATATAATCAATCTTTTCATTGTTTGTTTGACTTGTCGTAACAGTTGTTATGGTGTAGAAATCTAGTGAGATATTTTTAGAGCCGTAAAAGTTGAACGTGGACTCTTGACTACACGTGGTATCCTACTAAAATGGTGGAAGCGGTGGCAATACGGTCTCGTTTCCTGTGACTATTACGGACCGCTTCATTTTCTGTTATGTGCGAGACCAATCATTGAAAGCAATTAACTATAAAGATAACATTACAGTTTACACGACGCCACAAACATTCAGCTACGTTTTGTATGCTATAAACCAAGAAAATTATACCATGTAATTAGTCTTAAGCAAAACTTAAGAGTCACACCGAGGAAGTGTTTTACGTGATTGCATTTCAAAGCCGCGACACTGCTAGTTATACCACTTGTGACTAAAGAATTAAAGGCATATGCATTAAAACATCTAAAAAAAACCAATATTAATATGTATGTTAGCTATTACTTAGGCCACGGTAACCTTCCCGGAATGTAGGAAGGTAGGCTAGGTACGCTCCATACTTTATTTTGAAACTTTGCAACTAAGCTGCTGATACTCATTTCTTATTCCCTACTTTTGATTCATCGATTCGAATGTCGGAGAAGTAAAAGTCCGATGACATTTCCTTAGAGAACAGTTAAAACATTATTGGAAGAATTCACCCCGAAGCACTTGAGTTTGCATTAAGCTTGTCCAAGCGAGAAATTGATCTTTAACCAAGGGTGGCCCGCTACGCAAACCTAACTTACATTTTTAGGGGTCCGTGTCAATCAGCTTACCATACATTGTGCATTGTCTATTAAAACGTTGTGTATGCTTAACATTATACAATACCGACATGGTAACTTGGTTTACAATATGCTTAAATCTTAATATTGTTGCAGAAAGATTACAATCAATTTGTAATAAGCCGACGTTAATCAAACCGTACATTTGCTGTAGGTTAGGTATTTACCGTTTCCGTTATGTGGAACCATTAGTCAGAGCTTTTATTGGGACCATTAGACAGAGCTCTGTTAGGACGAGTTCATCTAGTGTTAACATTCGTGGTTGAACATTTTTTTCGAAGTAAGTAGTTGTTGCAATGTAGAAACCTGTACAACGCCCGACGCATTTCATTGTCGATGCATCAAATGGGATTTCTGAAATGGTGTGGTGAGCCCACTCACGCGTTCGTCATTTCCTGCCAATGTGAGTTTGGTTGACGTATCCAGGCAGTCAGGTAGCTCCACCTACATAACGAGTATGTTCATATATACTGTTATGCGGCTACCGCTTTGTTGGTGACGCGGTAGGCATGGTATCTGACAGATTAACTAGGTTTAGACATTCACGTATTTGAAACAGCCGCAGGTTCAGTTCAAGTCGTCTGAATTCAGATATGATAATTCCCTAGTACACAATAAATCTTGTGTGTTTGATATGAACCTCTGAAGCTTGTTTTGTATTGAAGTAGATTATTTTAGATGATGTACAATATAATTTTATCATGTTTGATGAGAAAATTTGGGTGGTTGCGTGGTTAATTTCAATTTCTAACCCCACCATTTTCACTTTTATATTATGTATATCTTATATCTTATATGTACCAATTTCCTTTTGAAACCGTGGGACCACCAGTAGTACTACAGTTACTTTTTCATAACCGTGATACTACTGAGCACAGTCAATGGTACTACAGTTAGGAAGGAATGACCCTGGTGCCACCCTAGACCTAACTAGAGAAACAAGTCGTATATTGACGAAAATTTAAATTGTGGAAATACATGAAATTGAAATTTTGCATACGTAAAGTTAGAAGTCCCGATTAAATTTTTAATTTAAATTTAGATTTTTTACTTAGATTTTTTCGTAGGAATGATAAGTTTTCCGAATTAAAAAAAACCGAAGTCCACGCGGAAAGCTAGTTTTATTATAAATGAGGTACCACCAGTGTTACTACTGGAGTACTACGGTAATGAAAAAGTAAGCGTAGTACAACTGGTACTACTACTGGGTGTACCACCTTTGATGGAATACGAGTAGTAGCCAATGATGGTTATTATATCTGTGCATGCCAGACAGTTGGGGGTTAGTAGTGCGTGTAGTCCAAGTAGTAATATACATCCTTACTACAATAAACAAAACCAAGTAAAAACCTTGTGCAAGGAGTAACGGGACTACCGGGGGACTACACAAGTACATGAGTGACTCACTGGCCTTTCTTACAAAGCAAGCGTAGAGATAATTTGACGATATATTCATAATCTTTCACTATAGGTCTCTTAAAGTGTGATGTGACTGGTTATCAATGATAGATGCCTCTGCATAACCCTTATTGGAAAAACCGGAATGACACATAAGTTATGTGTAGAGAGATATTTCATCATATTTACATCCACTGAAAATTGCGACACAAAAAATATATTTAATTTTACGAGTAGTTTAGACAAGACATTTTAATGGCGTTCCTTCCTTCTAAACAACCTTGCGACTTGTAACTTAGTTAGAAATTCTTTAGAGAACTCGTTTGAGCGAGCTGGGTGGATGATGATAACATTTGGTGTAACACACGCGGGGCGGCCCCTTTTCATACAGGCGAAGGGGACGTAAGGACGTAATCAAGGATTCATTTTCTGGTTGGATTATTTTCAATTCACCTCCGTGTGCGGGCCCGGGCTCCACTTCAAATATAAGGCCCAATAAATCTTCGCAAGGAGTCGGACGCTCGCTGACAAGCTGTGCGCGAAGGTGTTTCATTTGTTTGCTTTGATGTTTGAGAACTGTTTATTGAGTTTACGTAGGTAGGTATTTAATGCTATTTTCCTTGATCGTGTCAACTTGTAATCCTCTTGATTGAAAGCAGCTTTATAAAAGGCCAGAAGTTATTTCTAACATTTTCAAGAAAATCAGTCCGTTTTCAAAGAAAATGAAGAGATTGTTGTCTCCTGGCTACTTTCGAAACAATAGCCGGGGCGCACAGTGTTACGGGCCGTACGAAGCACGGTGTGCTGAAACAAAATTTCGGACACATCATTAAACTCTGTGTTGACCTCAACGATCTTGAATTACTGTCATCCCTACTATCCACTTCTATCACCAAGAACTATGTAGAGCTTCCTGCAACTCTTAACATTTTATACACGTACATTGGTAATCCTTATACAGATAAAATCTTATATAGTTTGGGCTTCGGTTACTAAAAGATATCAAGATACAATGGGCTGTAGGTAGATGTTCCTATCAGCTGTAATGGTGCACTTGAAGTGTCGTTACGCCCGCCATCGAGCCGGAGCGCCGGAACTAGAACAGACTGTATAAAACATCAATCTTACTGCAATAGTATTTTTCAAGGAAAATATGAAAATGTCACCAACTAAACCTGCAATTTTTTTAAAACATACACTGATAAACTAAATTAAGTGACCTATTTAGCACATAATATGAATGCCTATGGTAGATTTTATTCTATGTCTATGGAGGGAACTCTTGGGGGTACTATAACTATTTATTTTAAATGGATTGAACAATATAATATTTTCCATTATTACATGAGGTCTCTACAGTGTCGTAGCCCAGCTGATATACGTATTTATAAAGCAACACTGGGCGCGGATACACTTGGTGACGACCGTTTTTAAGATTTGTGGGATTTTTTCTGATTCCATGCAACGGACAATAGTAGGCGTTTTTGCGAAATAGAGGCTTTTCGGTGGCTTGTAAACATCTAACAGTTGAGCTGACCACTAATTGCTTGACACCAGCTTTCCTGTACCGTTCTCCGTAGTGGTTCGTGGCTCACACCGCCTCAAAGGTAGATCAAATATCAAAGTGCTAACTCTGGATCTTCACGTGGCAGAGGCGTAAGTAACCGAGATAAACTCAAGGCAGAAAATATTTATGAAAAGAGTCTATGAGCTGGAAGTCCTTATTTAGTTAGATTTCACTACATAGAGACCATTTAACAATACTTGATGTTCACGAAGACTATATTTTCCAAAGTAAATAATTTCACAGTATAAGTAGAATCTAGGAACTGTATTATATTAGTAGTTTTATAGCATATTGTTTATCTAAATATATAAAAAGAAAAACTGACTGACTGACGTATCAACGCATAGGTTTCTATGAAAAATCTAAACCGCTCAAAGTTAGACGCTTGAAATTTGGATACAGGTACTAGGTACTAAACTACGCGAATGAAATCGCGGGGCGTCCACTAGTTTATTTATAAAAGTGCGAACTATATCTCAAATTTGACAGTACTAACATTATAGGGATATTATATTTTAACAATTTTACGAACAACTAGAAGTGCTGCACGGCGTCTTTCATTCCCGTGGTAAATTTTTGGTATAAACCTCAGCGATAATGTTGCATTCTAATTGTAAAATAATTATTGTATAGTAGAGAATTCCTGCAGTAGAGTTTATCAGTAGCAAACATGGAAATCTTTTCCCTGTATAATATTAGCACACTTTATTATTCAGGCCTTCGAACAATTACAGAATACTGGCTAGGCAGACAAATTTCAGCACGAAGCTTAGATATTTTATTTCATCAAAATGAATATTTTTCAGTCGAGAGCTAATTTGAAAAGTAGTTGAATAATTCTTTTTAAGTAACATTCCACAAAAAAAAACATTAAATCAAGAGGTCGAGCGAGCGTCGGTGAGCACAATATTGTTGAATTTACAAACGCATTATAGCAAGGTCAAGCAAATGTTAGGTTGTACACTAAGAGCCTGGCTATCCTGCTCTCCCGCAAAAACGACGTCGTCAGAGGTGGAGGTTCAGGCGCGGTACGTTTGTGCAGCTGTACGAGTCCGCTGATGTATTCTCATGAATGAAGGTTCTCTCATTTTATGGCTCGAGTGGGGAGATTTACGGCCATGTTAAAATAAAATACAATTTCATACAGCCACCGGGGAACCTCGGCGGCGACGGCGACGGTAACAGCGGCGGTGGCGGCGAAATGAGTATTAGAAAAAATCACGTTACACTATGGTCGTGAAGTCCACGGGTTTGCTATACTTTAATTATCTACAAAATAAGTCAAAGTTGGATACCTACTCGAATGTCCAGTCTGTCATTAATACCTAATAGGTTTTGATCAAGATACGTTTTAAAAATGGAGTACCAACGCTAACAAGCAACATGTTGCCCAGACAACAACCTGGTACCTGGTACCTACTTCGGTACCTAAATAGAAAAATTGATAAAAGCCCTGACTAGAATGTACATTCAATCTGTACATGTGATTTCAATCTATGTGTCGGGCAAAATATCAAAAATATTTCAAGTAAAAATACAAGCGCTTGATGCGAAAGCTTGGCAATAAGATTTCTCATATTATTGGAGGTTGGGCGATGTATCTGTCTTGGAGCGGAGTCTAGATGCGCTCAGTCAATATTGGAGCAGCCGCGTCCCCGGTGACGGCGATTGGTTTGAATTGCAAATAGAATCTTTCAAACACTGGATTCGGAATGAAATCCACAGAGTAGGTAGGGGGTACAAGTAAAAACCGGGCCACGTCGCCCTGCAGCCTCCGGGCGACAGACGCGCCGGGATTCTATTCAAGGGAAAATTATCCGATTCATTGTGGAATTAATCGAGTACAAAGTCATCAACTGCTATTGAAGACGCAACGCATGAAAAAATACCTCTTTGCATGCTCTGGGATACTTGATCTTTATTTGACAATAGGATTGGAAGAAATATGCAACTGTTTTACTGTAGGTACCTAGTGATAACAGCACGTGGGTTTCAACTACTGTTCTTATAAGGTTAGATTAAAGACATCTGAAACTATAATTAGATTTTAGGATTGTCCGCCGTGGATTTCAAAATCTAAAGAAATGTCTTTACACAACTGTCATAGGATATGATGGCCGTGATACTGATTCTGTTTTGCGTAGCGAATGCGACCAGGCCACGAGATCAGTTTTGATACTACTGTGACGGAGGGAAATAATTACACATACCTTATAGATAATATAAAAAAACAACTCATTTAAGTGACTTAAAGACTTCCAGACTGTACTGTGCAGGAAACACAGACTCCGGTCTGTGTCTATCCACATCCTGGCGGTGCGCACTATGAATGTTAAAGCAAACCGTTTGGTTCGCGTGAATGTAATGTCTACCTGGTATGGATGACTCCTGAACCCGGCAATGGACAAAAAATAACAACACGTTCGTGGACACATTAAAATTACAATAAGTTTTATTAGTATCAATCAAGTCGACCGGCGGAAAGTGTAACTGAAAGAGTTATGAGGACTTTGCGGTACTATTGCAATTAGTATGGCAGTCGCATTTCGCAAAAGAGAGCGTTACTAGAGTCGTTCATTTCCATACATTGAACACCGAATTCCGCAACGTAAATCTCATGCCACTATTTTTCGTTGCTCTGTTGTGCGGAGATCCAACTGCAGTATCGATGCCGCTGATTTTTCCTGTACTTACATTGTTTTAGTGAGTAGCATTTTTTTTCTAATACTTACATTTTGTATTGTTATGGATCACAGTGGCGTGCAATTGGAGAGCTCTATGTCCAGCAGTGGACAAGTATGGGCTGATGATGATGATTATGGACTAAATATACATGTATCATTACTTTTATAATATTACGTATATACGTAAATTCGAAAGTTTGGATGTTAGTTACCCTGTCCAGAAGAAACTACAAACCGGATCTCAATGAAACACAGTTAATACATCGGAATAACATAAACTATATTTCGTCCCGATCTACGGAAGCGGTATGAATTGGAAGTAAACCGCCGCCGGTACATGTATTTGTTATAAAATAACATAAGCAGGTTGCTAGGTAACGGAGACTAAATAAGGGGGGAGTCCACTAGTATCCTACTAATATTATAAATGCGGAAGTTTGGATGGATGTTCGTCCATCTTTAACGCAAAGAGATAAAATTATAATATTTGGGGTCATGATGCCTTCTAGTTATACAAAATGGTCATTATCATTGTCACCACGTCAGTCCACAGCCGACCACTGTTGGACAAAGCCCCAGAGGCGCATCACAACCTGTTGATATTGTTATCATCAAGGTCAAATTGTCAACAATCCCTGTTACCTTTAACACCGAATATACCTGATAACTGTTTTATAACGACTTGGCATGATTTGTATTAGATAATATTATACCTAATCATCGTAGCTTGCAAAAATTTGTCCATTAAAATACACGAACTATCTTATAAGAGCTGTACCGCGCGGTGTTACTTGTGTTTTTTTCGTTCCTTCGTCTAGTAGCTTTTATTAGTTACAAACATCCATCCATACAATTAATTTCGAGCAAATTGGATTACTAGAATATATAAGTTTCTAGTGAGTTAATATTAAAAGATAGACATATACTGTGGTGGACATTTTTTTAGGTCATTTCAAGAGGAATAATTATTTCATACATATATTTTTGATATATTGAACGGTTTTCGCAGCGCACGCAACGGAAGCCCTCAAAGATGAATAATTTTCCCCGTTTTTTCACATTTTCCATTATTTCTTCGCTCCTAATAGTTGCAGCGAGATGTTATCCCCTAAAGCCTAAAGCGTTCCTCGATAAATGGTCTATTCAACACAAAAAAAACACGCGTTCAAATAAACAAACAAATTCTTCAGCTTTATAACATTAGTATAGATAAATATGAAACGCTGTTCGTTAGTCCAGCTAAAAATTGAGAACGACTGGACCGATTTGGCTAATTAAAATATTTTTGTTGCCTTCCTGTGTGTACAATTCCTAATTTTGGTATTGAATTATTAGTCGAAATGATCCCTCATTGAAGGGGACGTTTAAAAGGTGAATAAATAATATGAATTTTACCTCTATCAACTGTAATTATTACAATACGCAGGGTACAAAGACGACTTCTTATGGCAAAATAAATGCTTTCCATTACAGGTTGTTTTATAAGAAAAACTAGATAGGTTCACCAACTTTAATTTTCTCAGGATCATATTTGTGGGTGTTTTATTAATCCTGAATAGAACAACAGGATCTTATAGAATTGCTATTACCTGTACGTTTGCAGAAAATGTTTTATATCAATACACATTATCCTACTTCCGAATCGGAATGTCTGTCCGGTCAGAGTTGGATGTTACAGCTATGATATTGATAACTTAACACGGACTTACACATAAAAATACAAAATGTTCTTGTTTTATATAAATGGTAAGTATATTATTACAAGCCATGTTATTGTATTTTTTTTAATTTTAAAATATATATAATGAATGCACAAAAAAAATGCTCTGAAATAATAAAGACATTCTAAGCACAATTTCTTTACCTAATAGAACCCAAGGGACCAGAGAAATCACTATCATTTAAATGTCGTATGCCCGATTAAGGGTTTAATTTTGCTCAGTAGTTTCCCCTTGAAAGAGCTCCGTACATCAATATATCAATCCCTCTAAACAATCTTTCGCGTTTAATATTGAATTTAAACTTTTATTTATCACGATATTTTAAAATCTTTTATTAAAAAAAACAATAGAGGGATGACGTAATATATCGTTGATAAGTAGGTACTAGAAGTATTAAATGTAAACAATTTATTGGTTATGCGATAAATAGCTTGATTTTCTTTATACTATTCCTCACAAATCATATTACATTATGCAAATGCATCACTGACTAAACTCTACAGATAAAGATGGAGATAAGCGTCTGTCACCTTGAATAAGGAAGGCTTCAACTTAAACGTCCGTCCTTAGATAGCATGCGGTAATGTAAAAGAACCACAGCGAAACCGTTTCTGGGATTAAAGTAAATACAACTGACCATAGCGTAATAAAGCTGAGATATTTAATTGGCACTGAGCTCTAACTAAACCCTGATACAGGCAGCGAACAACCGGTCAGCGCTGATCATCCACGCGATACCAAGCCTGGATGAAAGCATTCGGAATGCTCGCTTCTCGACGTTTTTTTTCATAATAGTATCGATGTTGACACGCAACCTCTCCAACTATAACTGGCAAGAGAACTAGCCACAAACTTCTCCAAGATCGAAGTTCACTTATAAAGAATCTGATAGCTTTAATTCTGTTTACTGGGGCCTTGTTGGTTTGCAAGTTAAAACAGGCTGCTCTTGTATTGGAACAATTTGAAAAACACAATGCAAAAGGTATCCTTTTTATCAAGAGCGAAATAAATAAAATCACGTATTGAATTTCGTCCACTCGGGCAGTTCGTGACCATTATGGCGAATTTGCGAGTCGGGCCGAGTCGATCGTTAATCGATGTCCATTTGCTGCTGATATAATAATGTCGAATTATAAAATATAACGTTCGGTGCGCCTTGGGACTATCGGGCCATCGGGCTTACAAATTAACAATAAATATTCATGCACGGCTCGATTACGCACTGTGGCTCGCTAACACCAGCGAGAGGGGCGTCTCGGCTCCACGCTGTACCCGCTAATGGATCACGATAGCTGGAATGAATTTCGTGAGGACAAAACGATTTTGCGCGCTTTTGACGTTTGGAAGTTTATGGACGCCGTATCAAGCTGGATAACAGCAACCTGCTCGCTGCGGTCACGCATGCGTAATCCGGATTTGTGCAAACAAAAAGAACGCTACCGAGTATGAACTTTGGTTAATTAAGAAATGTTTCCACAGTGATGTAATTAAACTGGTCCTATTAAGGGACTTTCGTTAAATTAAATTCAACAGATGTCGATCGATTTTTAATCTGCTCTTTTGATTTGAATTGCAAAGCATGTAATTTGAGTACCTAATTGCTAAATAAGCCCCAGAACTATTATACTACAGGCCGATTCATAATGAGTCTTTTGAAGTATCGTATGCAATTTACAAAAAAAAAAACAAACTAAGAACCGTAGTTTTGCGTTGCGAAAACTAAGTAGGTCCATTAATCAGCGTCACGCGGTCAGCTGATGGATAGTGGTAGCTCATCCTGTAATCTCCAGACTTCATTACCTAAGATCATTGTGCAGGTCGTCGCCCATCTTGTATTGTGTAGTTGGCGTCTAATTGATTCCGCGTCAATCCTGTATCGGGTACATTGTAATCTAAGGTCGATTACCGATGAATCGAAGGCTGATTGCTTCGGCGAGTCGTGCGTCGTGCGACCGGGACGATGCGGGGACGTTACACTACAGAACAATCGGTGTAATCGGTGCAAGTGAAGCGACGCACGTACGTATTCCGATGTTGGAACAGAACTGCCACGTGTGACGACCTTTTCGAATGACTTTTTGGAACTACTGAAAACTCTCCACCACTGTAGGTGTCAATTTACTATTGAACGGATACAGTGAACAGTTCAAACTCCAGCACACCCTACATCCACAGAATGACAACACTTAAACCTAGCACCAAGCTACACTGGATCTGTCCACGTTTTAAAAACAGTTGACTAGTTAGTTTGAGCTCTATGGCGGGAGTTGGGATAAAGTTATCAATTGTTTATGAAATGTGCACCGTTTCATTGTAACTTGGTCGTAACAGTAACGCAGGTTGACGATGGAGAATCGATGACTGTACCTATTATAAAGAAAGATAAACAGGTACAAATTCCAATTAAAAGCTTCTCAAATATTATATTCTTCTGTCGTTATTATGAACAAAGGACAAATATTATTATTCTAAGCGACTACTACACGTAGTTGTCTTGTGAATTAATCGACTGAAAGCTAATTATTGTGTCGACATGATATCGAAAGATGTGGGTTCGAATCCGGCATCTAGGCATTTTTACGTATAGTTTTTTTTCACAACCGTGTTTCATAAAAGCAACGCGTAGCAAGACGATTTGACGTTTGTTGCGTGATCTACACCTATGTTTACATGTAGTTCCAGATTTTATCAACACTTTGCTGACGCCGCCATGTATCTAATCTTGACCGTAATTGACATATATTACCTGGCATTTAATAAAATATACGCGGGATTGTGCTCGGTGTTTCCGTAGGGAACTATTAATGTACAGTAGGTATGCTTGACTTCCGAGTATCAACTTGCGTATTAGTGCAATGGAATCAAGTGTTGTAAACTGGTGGCGGTGAAGCCTCCGTCCATTTGTCTCACATCCGGCGACCGGAAACCAGTCTGAGCGCGGGTTACCCGGCGTACTATCGCAAGTTTCATGTTTTAATATATATTTTATGATGATGGTCATAAAGGCTGTTTTAGAAATTGTATAAAAGCGCCAAGTGTACTTATGAGACCACTTTGACTGCAACAAATTATGACCCGTATGCGACTCGATGAGCATTAACTTTAGAGATCAGATTAGCGTGCACATGTGGTTTAAGGCTTTGTTAACGTCGATGTGCCTCTTGGGCACTACTCGACATATTCAATTATTGCAACTTGGCTGTGTAGCCCCTGGTGGTGGATTATTTATGTTTGTTATGGAAACTATATGAGTTATGAACTATCCATATGCTCTCCTAATAAAGTGGCCCTAGTTCTGCTTAACTGTAATGGGATAGGTATGAGTGTAGGCTTGTTTTTGTTCTGTTTTGACTTAAAATTGCAGCTATTTTACTGCGTTGGGAAAAGGAAAACTACACGACTATCGACACAATAAATACAAAACGGTATAAGTGGTTAAAAATGTACAATGTATGGAAACACAGACTAAATGTGACAGTTGCATGGAGTCTCGTGGGCCGTGGGTGGGCCAGACACTGGTGGCTTGTGATTGAGGTCGGGTCATTACTGGAGTGCCGGTGGCAATCGTGAGTGCTCGTGATGAACTACTTAGGTATGTGATTGTCTTGAAGGCAGTACCTACAGCTCAGAATTGCACTTTTTCTTCGATACCACTGATATTTTTTTTACTTGACGATGAATGAAAAAAAATATTGCTCGTCTCCACGTTTAAAATACTTTTTTCTGTTGTGAGCAATTAATCGGTCAAGTATAAATAATAATAATATTTTATTTCAGACCATAATCCATATTCCTGAATCAAATATAAAAAAATCAATCTAAAACATATATCTAATGGTTACGTTATAAATGGGTACAATACAATTAAAACAATAACAAAGTTTTACATTTTTTTTTCTGTGCGAGTGATAAAGAAGAACTTGTTTTTATTTATCAATGAATTGTTACTACATTCATTAAATTTTAGTTCAGCTAATCCTAATGGCGAAGGGGACCTTTTTTTCACGACTACTTACTGATGAAAGAAAAAAAAACTTTCCTAGAATAACTGCTGGAGTTAAAATCAGCACAGCATGTTAATGTTGGGCCGTAAGCTTTTAGGCTTTTTCGTCGTGTATTTTTTTTTGTTCACAATTTAGTACCGCAAAGCTATAAATACTGAGAATGCGTCCGGGAATTTGCAAACAAGAATTAATTAGAGAGAACCGGGCCGCTAAAACTTCGGGGTGCCGTCACCTGTAAATACTGTTTGTACCGAATACCGAATAATTGTACACCAACACCATGACATTTCGAGCCATTCAAGGAATTACGGCACTTTATAAGATTGCCTGAATGGAGCCGAGTTTATTTTATCCGCGAGTTAAGTATCGTATTTCTTAGAAGCGTTTTTTTATTACTCTGTGATATTATACTTAATTATAAAGCTCATACAGCTAAGTCCTTAAAGTTAATCCTTTCGGGGACAAATCTCGCCCGTCGACGTGATAACAGTAAAACTTCTATTGTCTTAATTTGTGTGTCCACGATAGCGTTAAGAATAGATGACGTCACAGCGGTGCCACAACTGAGCAGTATGTCTTTGTGAATAATAAAGCCCGCCCGAGAAGCGTTGTTTGGCCACTTGACGCCCGCAAAACAGTCCCGAGTGCCCCCGAAGAGACCCGAAGTGACCCGATTCTGGGGCGCCTTTGATGACCGCTTTACTTGACGATTAGATTACGAGAAGTACGTACTCTTTTAATGAGCCACTCGTTTTAAGGACTTGAGTGTTTACCGTATTCTGTCTATTCTGTTCAAACGCAGATTCATTTTTTAGTTGATTTGGCATGGACTTATTTTCACAAATGGAGTACAAATCTAAATAAGACAATCATTGAAATTTATTTATCGATTCTTGTAGTACGAAAATCACTTATGAAGTATAGTTACATTATAACTAGGTAGCTAACGGCAGTAAAACGGTTGGCGTAGTGAGCAGAAACAGCAGCCTCGGAATTGGAGTTTAAAATAATATTCAAATCAGTTCACGTAGTTTTGCAATTCAAAAAGGGCCTTATCTTTATTACAACTTTACGTTACGGAATAATTTCGCGTCCACGACGGGTGGTCCTCAACTTAAATTATGATTTTCGAATTGCAAATCAAATTAATCGTCACAGATAAGTGGTTGGGCAAATTATTATGAACAAGGGACCACTCGCTAATAACTTGCAGCAATTATTCGTTGTTTACTTAAATTACCGTCGACGTGGCTGCTTTGTTTATGTATCTACCTACCTGAATTTATTAATAGCGATTTATCTACACTTTAATACTATTTATTGTGTTTACAGGATAATTTCCTACAATTTATTCAATGAGTGTTCGGTAGGCGTAGTGCAGAAGGCTTTATTATCAATTTAAACTCTTTAAAGTGGATAATAATTGTTGTAAATTGTTTGGATTCTTACTTGTACTTATGGTGGTTAGTGGTATTTGTGCATGCGAGGTGCAAAACTCACGTTTGTAATTAGGTACTGCCACGAGTAATACCTATGACTAATAGTTGATGTGCTTGTTATAGAAATAAATAAAGAAATAGGAAAATGCCTACTCCACTTAGATGTTTCGCCCAAAACTAATTAATTACATTCCTTGAATGACAGTATATTTATAATTACTAATAAAGGTTCATGAGAACTAGGTATTTTTATACATAGTAAAGGAACTGCTGCATCTGAACTATATCTTAGGGACAGTGCTCTGTCGTGCAAGGGTATTGTAAAATATATTTTCATTTGTGGTTTCTTAGCACCTACTAATAGGTGCTAAAGTTAGAGAACAGTGTAATATATTCTATCTTCTATACATATACAAATTAATTGATGTTCGTAAGTCTCGCTAAAACTCTACAACGACTGAACCGATTTGACCAATTTTGGCCTCGAATCACACGTGGAAGTTCAGGGAAGGTATAAAAAGTTATTCCCATACACGGGGTACAAAAGCGACTTCCTATGGCAAAACAAATGTTTGCCGAGACACCTAGTTAATCATAAACGGAATATTTTATAGATTTCTTTTGCCTAGCGTCAATGCCTTCGCTAGCAAAATAGAATAAGTGGGGAAGGTAGCTTCTGCTGTTGTTTTTACCGGATCGACATGAATTCATTTCATTAGCAAAAAGAAAAATTATGTTACGTCGACATAACCCACTTCATTTCAGGCCTTGTACGCGCAAATTGTATTTATTTAATGTGAATAAAGGCAACGTTTCCGTGCTGCGACGTGCGCGTGCGAACACAACGCGCCGGCATAATGACTCCCTGCCTCCGTGTTTTATGCTAAATATGGTTGTTTAACCTGTAATGTAATCCAGATTATTGCGTGGGAAGTGTCAACATGTCGCACACTTGTCGATAAAACGTACTGAAAATAAACGCTTTCTCCATTTATTTCTGGATAGTGGATTAATTAAATTTTGCGTCTGTAATAATGTACGTTTAATATTGTTGGAAGCTTTATTTCATTCTGTGTTATTTAATTCGTATTTAATAACAATTGATACACATTCCATGGATCCCATGCTGATTTAGGATGTAGATAAAACTACCGTTTAACTAGTAATATTTAAATGTACCTACATTAAAATAACAAAGCAATGATAGAGAATCGGTTTCAGCTTATCATTGAATCAATAAATGTCAAATAGAATCCGGCGGTGCCTAACACTTGATGCTCAATTGTATATTTTTTCTGAGCCCTGAAGGCTTAATTCCTTACCACCCAATGATTGATTGATGACCTAAATTAACCCTAGTCTAGCTAATAATACAAATACATTCTGCTAAATTGAAACAAAAACCACTGGCAGAAATATGACAAATTGATAACTACACACATCACAAGTGTCTAGGGATCAAGAACATTTTAAGCTCTAAAAAAATCTAATTTATTTAAATCAAATCTAATCTTCTGGATTGCTCTCCTACCTAATTCCCCATACCTGACTTGTCACCACATTTTGAATAAATTATTAAAGAATTTAGTTTTTGTAAAATATTTTATTGATAGCAAACTTCTAAAATGTATTTGATCCCTAGACACTTTTGATGTGTGTATTTTGCAATAACGATATGATGTCTGAAACAAAATAATCTTCTTTACGTGCTGAAAGTGATAATTAACATTACAACTTTGTCACATATTTTCTTTTGCAGTGGGAAGAGAAGCACCGACAGGGGCAGAGACAGCTGAAAGTATAGAAGTACATGGAGTAATATGATTATGAGAAATCTCATCTCATTGACGATACTAGCAGCACAGTGGGCTCTTTAACTTGTAAACCCATAGTATTATATTTGATGTATATCGGTTGGATTCGAGTCCGAGTTGGGTTCGAGTCCGGCTACTGGACGTGTACCAATGGGACTCTTTTTCAGAGCCTATGTACGCAACGCAACGCTTGTACGGTGAAGGACAACATCGTGATGAAAACCCGCACACCACAAGGTGTGTGAACCCTATAACGGCGATGGGCTCACCCCCTGTCACGTTGGGTTAAATACGGTTGGTGAACCGTGGGTATTTGCTTTAGCAAGTGCCTCTGCCTACCCCTCTTTGGGATTAAAGGCGTGAAGTGTACATATTTATTTTTATTTGTTTATTTTTTTTATATCAATCTAAGTTGAACTGTTACTGTACATTACAATAGGTGGTTGTAAGTGCTGTGACTGTGACTCAGGTCAATAGTGACTTGGCGTCGCTCTGCCATCAGAGATTTACCTCGTGCGTTTCGACAATGCGAGACATTAATTGACAATTGTGTTCCTGCGCGCGAAATACAAGAGGCGGAATGGAAGTCCGTAGCGCGGACGCATAATTTACGCCATTATCAAAATGTCGTCCGGGTGCGACATAGCGAGCTCGGTAAAGCAACCTGTTTAGCGACTATTAACGCACGCGACGACCCTGCGTTTCGCATGTCGCAATGAAGGAGAAACCTATGAACGTGTATCCGTACTTACACAGGGTGTATTGCTCACGGGACACTACGGTTTTGTTATTAAATAATGTTATACCATATACTAATTACATATTACTAATTACTAATTTCTAATGACATAACAATTATAATATCTTTATTTATTTTACACCTCACAGCATGTCACGGGTACTGATGTAAGATCAGCGCTGGGAATGGTGTGCGTATCCACATTATTCCCAGCACATGCTGAATCAGAGCCCTTTTGCATTTGCCACGTCCAACTCGTCTATCTTGTATCTATTTTTTATTTTGTATGTTTACTTTTGATGTGTTGTTTCTTCTCTTCTTAACTTTTGTATATGTGACAAATGTAAATAAATAAATAAATATAAATATGTACAATACATACTTCGTTACTTTCAGATTTGTAACAAAACCAACAAAGTAATTTATTTTTAGAGAACAGAAATACTAGATATTACAATGATGATGTTGAAAATGTTTATAAAAAATATTCAAACATGGTCTACGATTGTAAACAATTAAAATACCACAATTAGACTGTTGTCGGGATGGTGGGCAAGCATCATTGTTATAGTTCTGGAATAGAGGACTAATAAATTCAAAATATGTTTCACATTTTCAATGGAATTTATTACAACAGTTTTATACACTGTAAAAATGTGAAGTGTGAAATCAAGTTGTGATAAAATACTCGCAATTATAAAACGAATGAATACGGTACACGACAAATGTTTTAATTATATTTATTCAGACCACTACATATTAATGTATTATAATATAAGCGATAGATTGCAACTTTTGTATGAATATCTGTAACGACGTGTGCGTGTCCTGAAATTTTGAATTTGGAACAAGATATTACACCTTGACTACACTACTACTTTAGTCGTAACTGCTACTATACTAATACCAATATACTAGATTTTTTTCCAGTTTCCTTTTAGTTTATCATTTTGCGAGATGATGACTGTACACTAGAAAGGATCCTCTCTCCCTGTAAGGCATTAAGTAGGTACGCACCTATATCGAGTATAGCTTGTTTAAACAGTGCACCTACCTTATTTGCCATTCTTTTTAGTAGCGCGCATACAGTGGCCGGAAAAGCTCGCATCGCGTCCGCGCCTCTTCTGCTTCATGTATAATGTAATGTTAGTTAATTAGTGGCCTTGTTTGCCTCTCCCCTATTAAACTGGCATTATTCAACATTGATAACTACCCACATTGCACTGTAGGGTACCATGATGCGTATGAAGTGGAGTTTAACTCCGGTATAGGGCAACACCTTTTTCTAGGTATCCTAGTTTACGAGGGTCATGCCAAAAAAAGTTATATACTATATGGTCATTGGATCGATACTGGCCAGTTATACACCATTGTAAGGGTTGGTTATTTGCTTATAAATTCAAATATGGAACACTCGAAAAATGTTAGGATTCCTTTTTTAATATTTTTTTCTGGGTAATATTGGAGGTAAATTTTCGCAACAAGAGCATCGGAGCTCACACGACGTAATTTTCGTGTTATGATTTATTATTATTTTAAAAAAGGTTTAAAACCTCAAAAGTGTTTTGAACTTTTAGTTTCAACTTTTGGCGAGTCTGCTTGTTCACGTGCAACAGTGTTTAATTGGTTTGCTGAATTTAAAAGGGGACGAGAGACCTTTGAAGAATTACATATGCAGTGCTCGAGCGTGAACTGGGTATTGGATCAGCAGCATTTCAAACTATAATTCATAATCATCTGTCCCTTCATAAGCGTTGTTCAAGATGGGTGCCGCTGAGACTCACCGATACTGTCAGCTTGGTGTGACAAGCGGCCGTTCTGGCACCACGACAACGCTGCCCCTCACACTTCTGCTAGAACACTTGACTATTTCAGCTCGATCCCTGCCATTTTTACTTAGTTCCTGAGATGCCCTGGCTGCGTGTAATTATGAAATTTCTGAGGTGTCTAAAGAAGAGTGGTCATCGGTATTTTCTAAGTGGTTTAGACGGATGGAAAAGTGTATACGAGTTCACGGTGACTACTTCGAAAAAATAGATAGCTGTAATAAAGAATACAGTCGGTAACTTTTGAGTATCTAATTTCTTTTGGCATGACCCTCGTACCTTATGTCGGTCCCGGTCTTATTTTTACTTTTAGTGTGTGTCTACGACCCGTAGATGTTAGCATACGATATGACTTACTGTCAAATATTTTTTCCACACGAGTGTGACACAAGATATTTTTGTGTAAATAGTCATACCTCACTGTCACATTTTTTTGCAGAATTAGTAACCAATTATTTTACTTTTAGGGGAGAAATAATAGGTTAAATCAGGTTGTCACATGCATAGGCTTGGGTTACTTACAGTATTAATCACATCTTGATCATTCAATCACACTTTACAGTTAAGAAAAAACAACAATAGCACTTTAGTTGGATTCCGTACAAACACCGTTGGTTGCATGAAGTGCATTATCTAAGAAAATTGTATGTACTATGATAATGTACTAGCATTTCGGAGGAGAACTCTACCTTGAGATAAAGGTCCTGCCAGAGCAGCGTAAGGCAGCTTCACCTCGGGGACGTGGCACCGTCGTCGGTCGTCGCGAGAAACTTGCCGTCCCGGGTAATTCATGGAGGTCTTCCGAGGTGGATTTATGCGAATTGCACGGACAAAGAAGCGGATACCTGATGCGCGAACATTTCATCTCTACAAAACTTATGAACCTCTCTTTCACACTCAATAGTACGAAAAGAGAGGGACATCACACTTTACAACTCAAACATCAAAACTGTAGCTAACAGTTCTTTCGAGCAGTAGGTAAAAATAGAGGTTTGACGCTATAGGTTGCGTAATTTTTACGATTACTTCCACAAGAAGAAATAGGAAATGTCATACGAATTTCTGAGAATATTTTCTTCGTGCTCCAGTATACTAAATAATGTATTCAAGAATAAACGAAAGCTAGAAAATGGAAGATTTTTAGGAAAATTTTGTGCAGTCTGTGGCGGTCTGAAATAAGGAGGTAATTTATATACGTGGACGTGGACTTGAGGACCCGCATCAAACATCAGTTATGTTCTGAGTCAAGAGGACAATTTTCTACATGTTGTCGAATTATGAGACTCACGGAGTACTAAGTAACTACCGATTTCTTATTTTGCGAGTATTGGGTGAGATACTATCCCCGGTGTAAATAAAAAAGCATGATAACAGTGTAAGCTGGAACTTAAGTATGTTTCTATGCAAGAAACTTTACCAAACTTTTTCAACACTATGTGATAGGTTAGTAGGTCAGTATAAGAATAGGTACTTATTATTTTTATACTTAATTTGATTTAACACAAAGAAGAATTTAGCTTCAAAACTGTGTTGTTACCTTCCTACTTTGCGAGCCATAATTTAGCACATAAAGCTCGGCGTTTTGCAAACTGCTCGACTATTAACTACCTCACACCTGCTGAGGACAAGTCGCGAATTTAAAGCGAAACAATAACAGCCTCCTCAGGTTCGCCAGCCAGGGCCAAAGCCACACACTACACCATCCATCGCCATAATTGCCGACAGGCGGAAGATAGCCCGCCAGAGTTATGACGTCACTAACGTGCTAATGACGTCATAAATGCAATGCTCCCGGCAGCTGACTTACGGCTGCGAGATGAATGTAACGCAATTTGTTCACTGAATTGTCACACAACGTTACCGTTATAATTGGCCAACTTCCGTCTCCGGTGTGTTCAGTGCACTAAAATTTGCACTACGGAAGTCAAGGCTGAGAGTTGGACTATTTGTTTCGGTTTCAGAGCTGAAACGAACGAGCCAGCGAACTCGAATGTGTGACATCTATTCCTGTAGTTGTCAAACACCGGAATAATACTTTGGTTTTTACTCGAGTAACATTGTCAGTTGAATAATACAATTTTATTGACCAGTAGTATTACAATTTGCATAAGCTGAAGTAAAGTTAATACGACTGACGTAAGCTTGAGTCCTTACAGCGTCGCTGAAGCCAGCTAGGCCGCGAGCGTAGGTAGCTATTATCTACCCGCGTCCACACCCGCGCCAGGTGTAAGTATTCCATAATGCGCAGCCCCGACACTAATGAGAATACTTCGCGTTCAGACAATGGCTTCATAAATCCGGCGATCGTATCGGCTGGCAAAACTGCTAAAATAGTACCGACTTCGACAGTTATATGTGTGTTTATTTCCATGAATGTATAACCGCGGGCCTCTGTCGTGCTCTCGCTTTCAGCCCGGGCGCCTATAGAGGAAGATCACATTAGCGAGGAAATGCACCAGTGTTCCAGTTCAAGCATCTAGCGCTAGGCAGTGGAAGTGTTTGTGACTGTACCAGTTCTCCAAATTGGGTAGGTTGCGGTTATGAGGGTAGTCCAAGTACGTCCGGCGACAAACTCATTAATATAAATATTCCTTTGTTTGAACATTTTCTAAAGAAGCATAAGACTACTTTTTCTCGAGACTGGAACAACTCTATTCGCTTCTGAAAATAATGTTATGGGCTCCAATGATCTATGAAATGAGCGCAACACTGTATTATATATATATCAACATGTTAATACTCAGTATCACATACATGTATTAAAAGGAAATGCGAACTAAAATGTGAAATTTAGTGCATGCAGCTCGAACGATTCCGGTGAGCATTTTATGCACCTATTATGTAAAACGTAATCACTTGTTAGTTAGCAGTGACTTAATGCTACTTTATTTATTTGCAAATAAAAGTGGAATGCCGTTGCACGAGTTCCACATCCCTCAACGTCAAACAAAGGGCCGCGACAACAATAGATTGAATACCGCAGACTGGATCTAACATACTTTCGCCTCCAGATTAGTAATAAAATCATTCCATTAAACGGCATGATCGTCCTGGGATTTGTTGGAACCCGTTATCCAGAGATTCAAAGGAAAAAAAGGGTCCTGTAATTTGTCTTTACTTGTACGATTTATGTGGGGATCAGTTGTGCGCAGAGGACTGGCCGAATGGGGGGTTGAAACACTCACGGGGGCGAAGGATCAACCATTACAATGGACCAGTGACAATAAGCCGCGCCGAACCGATGTGTCGGCTCTATTTTCAATCCAACAGGTAAGGGATTTCCGAACTTGCGTGTTTAACTAGCTAATCTTGTCGACGAATGGTGCCGTATAACTAATGACCTTAATATTTTATACCACTATGTAAGTTCAGGAAAAAAATGTGATACTAGTCGCAATAGCATCATTAATCATTTAATCGATTATCGCTGGAGTTAAACATTAACAGAATCTTCATTACATTCGTTTAAGATGTGTAAATCATTGACGCGTGGTCACTAGCCAGTCACTTAAGCGAGCTTATTTCTCACTGATTGCTGTTCACGCGACAAACCAATAGCACGCCGCCTCCGGGACGCTTTTCATCAGGGAACAAAGATTTACTGAGCCGAAGTCGCACAAGATTTACTTAGCCGACGCACGCACGCACCACCAACAACAGAGCGCAAGACTGACGAGGTGTAGTCAACTTGTAATATCAATGATACTTTGATATTGCAACCAGTATTAGCTGACCCTTGCGCGAGGTGGAAACAAAATAAAGCAAATGCCGCATGAGTAAAGAACAACTCACAACTATTCGTCAGTTGCGACAAATGGCAGACAAGTTTGATAGCTTTTAGCACGCGATACTCAGCCAGCCTACGTCGTGAACCTATAGGTACTAGGTAGGTATGTCGATCGAACGAAACCTTAAGTAAACACAATTCGATTCAATACTAAATAATGGGGTATCCAATAATGTAAATAGATTTAAATAAAATGGTACTAATCCCCTTACCATAATATGCTACCGTGTCAAAGCGTAAAATAACTGTAGGTAAAACTTACTTCAATGGAGTGTTTCCACGAAGAACCTATTTGAAGGCGCTGACGAAAATAGAAAGCCTGTTTTATATGTTTATGGGACTGAAAAAAGGGTCATTCTCAATTCGTATTACGCACATTTTTTTTACGTTTGTTTGGGGATAATTTTGTCCTTTATGAACCGATTTTGATGATCTTTTTTTGTTGGAAATAAGATTTATAACAAAGGTTGTCCCATGATAAGGAAGTCTGGGTTTGATGATAGCCGACCAGATAAATTAACGGGAACTTTAAAGAAACCTTGGGAGTACCCGAAGGAATTGGGTCAGAATCCGCCCAAGCGATCGGTCAGTTGGGACTCCGGCTCGGGGCAGACGGTAGTGTGTCTGCCCCAGCGACCTCATTCGCCGGCGGCGGTTACCTGGCAATAAAGTAAGCGCGGCCCTTCTCGGGACCGTCCAAGCAGGTGCCGGGAACCCTACTCCGACACCCACGACCCCAAGGACCCTTTTAGGACGTCTTATACGCCAGGCAGGGGATACAGTAATCTTATTCTTTTCAATACGCCTTCGGACCCTGGATCTCATGGGGCCGCAGAGGATAGGGAGGGCAGCGCACCCCAATCAGTATTGGCACTCCTCTTTCCTTGCGGCCCCTCCACGCCGCCATCTAGTGGTGGCGGGCTCGGAATACCGACTGTCCTCTCCCTCCGCGAGCCCTGGGACGCAACCTGACCGCTTGTCCTCGGGCTCGACCCGAGCCCGGGACAGCGGTCCCTCTCCGCAACAGACCGGTCCAGTGGGTTTCTCTTAGATTCGCCGGGTGAAGGCCCAATAGAGGGGGGAGCGACTAGTACTGGTCGAAGACGGTCCTTTTTTCTTTAAAATTTTCTGACATAATTTCTTAATAAAGGCCATATAGCATCTGAAGGGTTATTATTAGGTTACGACCATCAATTGATTTCTTGAAGCGTAATAAAGATATTGTGATTGGCCGACCAGAGTTGTTTAGCCAATCATAGCGCTCAACATAATTTTGATTGCGTAGTCAAATCGATTACAATTCAAGAAAGGGGAGATAACATTTCAACCGACAAAAACAGCGATGATTCTCAAGTCGACGCCTACCCATAAATTTGTATGACGCATAACATTTTTTATAATTTTTAATGTAAAGAGATGTCCCCATTTACATTTAGAAAATAAAATTTGTTTTCAGTTTATTCGTTGGTTTAATTTGTATGTGAAAAAGTTTTACTTGTTCATACAAGACACAAATAATAAGTCTTCTTCAAGATCGTTCATTCAAGATGGCCGCCATCTCATCATCTTCCCGATGAAGCTTATCATGTTCTTGTATTATTTGAACGTGTTTTCTTTCCTCAACGTTTAATTATATGGAATTTATATTCCATTTGGTTTCTGTTTTAGCAATGGATAAATATTCCTACTTTAACATGATCTGGGGCTTTTATAGGGAGAAGTTGATTTGATGAAGGGAACTTAGTACTAGATGTTGGTTAGCCGAGGGTGTCCGCAGTGCGCAGTCCGCAGAGCGACTAAGACACTCGTCATAACTAATGTAACGTTAAAAGGAGAACGCTTAAGGCGTTTCGCTAAAGCGCCCTGATTTCATTACTCCGAACGTGCCTATTGCAATTTAAATAAGTCTGGGGAGAGGTTCGTGTACTTATTTACTTAGTTTGCAAAGTGTAATTTACTTTTGTAATGTCAATGTATCTGCACAAACAGTAGAATATTTACTTACAATTGAAAAGTTTACTAATTGTTAAATGAAATGCAAAACTTTAGAATAGTCAATTCGTTTAGAACGAATTGTTTTCTAAAATATTAGTTTTGTATTTAGTCTTAATATTATAATCTAACTAAACATTGGATTTATTCCATTTAAATATTTACAAGTTTGGAACATAAATCTTAAAAAGCCGTAATATTGTATTCGCAAAAAGAGCATTACTACATTTTACGTAATTTTCTACACTTCTTAAGCTGGCCTTTCAGCTGGGAGCTGCAACTTGCAGGTCGTAAAGCGGAGGGTGTCTGTCTCGTATTAATAATTCAACATCATACAACATTCCCTTTGTGATCCCTCCGACGGAAAATACAAGTTTATTCTGTTAAAAAAACTAGGTCATATTGACACGGTGTTTCATTGTATAAATAAAACATCGGGTCAATTAAGTTTACTTCTAATTAAGTTTGACGAAGAAAAAACAATAGGGAATTATTTGACTACCATCTGACAGCTTAAAATAGTTTCTTTTATTGTTGTGAGATGTCGCTAATATCGCTCGAAGTTATCATAATGAATCACTAGATAAACTCCTGTCCTGACAATTTTAATTTTTACTTTCGCAAAGTGATACTGATAATAAAGATTTGTATAAATATAGAAGTCTAAGTTATTTTTGTCTTTTCATGTGGACTCGGGCTTTAGTCCATTTGCCATTAGTCAATTATTAACTCTTCGTGTACAATAATATTATATAGTTTTGCCATTGTCACAGTCTATAGATAAAATCGTCAAAGTCGTGTTAAAATCTAACTACAACGTGAGGATGGAACATTCCATTTCAATGGTGTGTGGAGCAATACACGAGAATAACAAATTGATCAAAAGGAGTCCTCTCCTTTACTTCTCATTCTCACTACATTGTTAACACAATAATTGCAGCGAAAAATTAATTTTGAAAATGAGAAATAAAGGAGCCGAATAAGAATTTGCATCTCATCGCTTCCCGCGCAAAACCAAAATCGAAGTGGTATCGCTTGTTTTTATAGAACTTGCCACTTGTCATTTTATCGGACAGATCATGTATAAATGTAGATGAAGGGAAAGGGGCATCCCATGATCGCGCATGTCAGCGTAAGGCTTCGGTAATACTAATTAATGATAACATCATTGCAATGTATGACTGTTTTTAGGTATTTCCGGATTAAAGTATAAATAACGTTATTGACAATACCTAGTGTTCACTATTTATTAAGATGACCTCTGTGTGTAGGTACAGCGCCACGGACAAGTGCTAGCTTCTCCATCTTGAGCTGCCGTATGTTAATAAAATTACTTGAGAGAAAGTAATATCAAGAGAGTTCAATGCTCCAAGAGTTGCTGCAATTTACATTTTGAATATTAATGCTTATAACGTCGACACGTCCAGAAACCACTTCTATATACCGTGGACCCTGAGCAAAGACGATTTTCACACAGAAACAACCGAAATAATAAAAGTATGCCAACTTTCAACTGAACAGTCGTCGCTTCGCTATGCAACAAGGGCGTAAGCGGGAAAAAATCCCAATCACAAATGTAAAACGATGCAATTAAAAACGTACTGGGACTGTAATGAGAAAATGTCTAAGGTTAATCAAGGTTGGAAGTGTCTTGAAATTAAATGAGCAAATGAAATGGCGTTGAAATGAAGCCGAGAGTTGGGCTGGGACAAACAGTCCTCGGAATTGAAATTATTATAAGAACTAGACTTTAGCGAGCTACTCTAAGATGGAATTTGTTCAAATGAATCAACAAGTATAGAGGATGTAGTCGAGGTTTTCGTTTAGTTTACGTTCAGTGACGTTTGTTTTTTCATACAATAGTGCCTAATGGGAAAAAGGTGCTGAAACTATTAGCTGTACTCTTCGCTCAATGTTCATCCAAAATGAGGACATAATAAAGAAACCAACCAAAGAGCTAGTCCGAAGACGAACGACTATAGATTAAAGTAGTTGCATCTTTTTCCTTTTCAAATGTTTTTGACAGATATTTTTTTGAGAAAGCTCCTCATTTCACAATAATACCTGTACAGAATTTTATACAAATATTGTATCTTGGTTGCTTTTATTTGCAACAAAATACGTTTGCATAAGAAATAATGTTGACAATATAATGTTAATCCACTTAAAAAGTGGCTTTTACAGTACATCGATTGGTAATTTATTCTGATTCGTTTAAAACGTGTGTTCGTTTGGAAACCCGCATGGGGGCGTTATTGCATAGTCCATTCAGTACCCAAGTTCTGACGTTGGTGATTTCCTTAATTTTGTTTAATTATATTAATTAGCTTTTTAACATAGAATCTTTTGATTTTTTTTTAATTGCTTGTATATTTTCATATATGTACCTACATGTGCGAAAAAATTATGATAAAATGTACCCTAATCAGTACGGGAAAGATAATGCACTAATCGGTAGTAGAGCCCTTGGAGCGTCGCGACGCTGCCGCCGCCGCCCAGCCCACCGCCACTCTACCGCCGCCGCCGTCGCCGCCCGCCGCCGTCCGCCGCCGCCGTCGCTTCGACGCCGTGCGTTAATTAATTTAAACATTCATGCTTAATTATCGAACTCTTCAATGAAATTCGCTCTTAATTTGGTGCTTTATTTGTTTATTGAGACAAGCCAAGATAAATATGGGACGAACCGACGTTTTGTTAATTACTTGCCGGGCTTTGTTTGTAAAACTGTCCCATTCTGTTTTTATAAGACTTTGTTTTATGTACGTACATTTAACCTTTCTCAGTTTTACCTGAATATTTAGCTTAGTTTATGTGGTAAACAAGAAGGTTTACTGCAAAAGATTCATCAAATATTGGACAAAATGTAAGCAGATAAGGCTAGTCAACCCCAATAATATTATTTTTTAGACGTCACTGATATACAGTTTATAGTATGTGTTTAATTTGAATATTATCACGAGAATATTTTATTTTATTTATAATCAAGATTACTTTGCGATGTACAACTAAAAGCTCACGTGATCAAAGTGAGGAGTCGTCAGAGCGTCTTCCGGGCGCGTAAGTACAACTTCATGCGCAGAACTCAAGTGAGTGTAAAATTCCCGTAAATTATATGAAAAATTAATGTGAAATTATGAGTTAGAGAACCGCTTACTTGAGCTTATTTAGAGCACTTTACAAATCTCTTACGAGGTCAAGCAAGGAGAACTTCAAAGCGGGCTTACAAACGGACGCCCCTAGACAGAACATTCGCTAATTCACTTTGATCTTGCACCCTGACACCCCACAGCCGACTCGTTGCTCTCCGCGCCGCGCCCCGCCACGCTCCGTCCACGCTCCGACCCCGCTCCGACCCCGCCGACCTCGTCCGACCCCGCGGCACGCAACAAGCAATCTACTACTGCGACCGTCGCGAATGCCGACTGCCTGACAGGAGGATTTCAAACGGAAATAATTAGAAATAACAAGTAAAACATTTGTTTTCGTTATTTTATCAGAGGGTGAATTGCTACTAACGATTTTACAAAAATATTTATATAGGTAATATACAAAATACGCGTAAAACCTTTTTTTACGCGTACTGTACCTATAGGTAGTTATCTCCATTATGTTATGTACTTCTCAAACATTACCTGCCATATAGAGCCACGTTTATGTGAGTAAGATTGTATCGGAAAACAATTGGGCTAATGCATGCTAGCCATATTTAACCATCGAGGCAAATGTTGAGCTTTCAGGCATATTGCTTTGTGGAAGCTACTCCACGGCTCTGCTACTGACCTACATCAGCACTTATCGTTGGCTTAAGCTTCGGTTATCAGTGGCTTTAATAAAGATTTTATAATATATTTAACACAGACTATACTGTTATTATTATGTATAATATAATACATTTTCAATATAACGTTGGCCTAAATACTGTACTTATGCTTGCGCGAGAGGTATCTTTTTTTTACAAAAATACAGAATGGATATATGGAAGCTTTCACCTCTTTTATGAATATGCAATTGCAATCCAAAGTAAAACATATATATATTTAAAAACTGTAGTCTCAAAGGTGTATAGAAGCCGCACACAAAAGTGTTAGTAACCAAAACAAAAAAGCACGAATACTGCTCGCTAAGTACACCTCGACAAAGCTTGCCGCTTTGATTATTTTCTTTTTAACTTTACAGGCATTTTTCCGTGCAATGTTTGGTCGAAAAACTGGGCCAGCTTTGTTCCGTGGCTTTTTTGTGAGCGAAAATACTTTGCTCATCTCTTACAAAGAGCCACATAGTTCGTAACCTATAAAGTTCGAGAGGGCTGATAATATAAAACAACATTTGTGTATTACAAAGTTTCCCGGCGGCGGGAAGTGTCTTTAATACTTCCTCAGGTTTCACTGCAATAAGAAAATTCACCCGAGATTCGAGCTTTTATCATATTATTTTTGTTTAAAGAGTTTACTTTTAAACTCTTTACATTCCAGATAAACTTCTCAACTTCTTCTTAGACAAAATAAACAACTTTTGAACAATCTCAATCGAGAAATAGTTTCACAGTTGAGAAATTCCACTTTTGCAGCCTCCTGTCTAAGGAATGCTGTAGGAATTGATGCAACATGAGCACTACAGCGCTACCATAGCGGCCAGCTGGCCTTACAAATACCGGGACAGTGTACACTTTCCTTGTTATTCAAGTGAGTAAGCCTCAAGTGTAACTGAAGGAAAGCAATAGTTGACCTCGGCCTGAGTCTCGTAGTAGGGCTAGCGTATGTAAAGCGAGCGACGTACTACTATGTCGCAGCTATTCCTATTGTCTGCGGTCCTACTTACGAGTCAATTATCTAAACAAGTGGAGAACACCAATTAACATCCTTTTATGCTGTCACTACTTTACCTTCACTTTGTAAGGGCGGTGTTCGTTGTATCTTGCCTTTGCTCCTTGTATGGGCTCGGGTTTTGTTTATAGGATAGTTTAGCGTTGCACTAAATTAAGTTGTCTATTTAATACAGAGAAGAAAATATTGCTATTAGGTAAGTGATTTTTGTTTGTTTTCCAAATTAAGTATCAGTTTGGTGCTTAGTATTAAAAAAAGTTTATCTAGTGGACTCGACAGACGTTGTTCTGTCTTAACTATATCCAGGGTGGCCTGTGCCCAGCAGTGGATGTCATTTTTTGTCTGTTATTAATAAGCACAACAAAGAAAGAATTAGCGAAATCGGTCCGGTTCCGGAGTTATGACATGACAACGTACTTTACGTTGTACATATGCCATGGCTTTGGTTTTTATATAATAGATAAGCTCGTCAATAATGTATGGTGCTAAAACTACATTATTTATTGACTGCTTTGAGTCATGCTGACAACCTACCTAGGGGGTACCTGTATGATGGGAGGAGAGGCAACGCAACGACGCTATAAGGTCTAGAATGGTATCACTCCAGGTACAACAAAACTAAGTTTATTTTGTGTGCCGTGTGGTGACCGGTGCCGTATGGTGACAGCGAATAGAATACATGTGTCACCATCCCAGCTCAACTTTTCCCATCAGGGGGGTTGTAAGAGTCGAAGGAGCTCTCCAGAGAACGGACAGCAGCGGTCTCTGTGAGTTGAAGCGTGGCGATTATTGTCATTTCACCCCAAATGACGGAAATCATTGGGGGAGGCCAGAGGGAAGTTATGTGGCTGATGATTTAGTGCATTTTGTAAATAGTTGTATTTAATTTTTACTGACTACATTTGTTTTGTATTTAAGTACTGCAAAGTACAAAAAATATAAATACACACATCAAAAGTGTCTAGGGATCAAGTACATTTTAGAAGATTGCAATCAAGAATATATTTTACAAAAACTGAGTTCATTTAATTTTATAATTTATTCAAAATGTGATGATAATTCATCATGGTACATATACATATGATACAGGAATGGGGCAGCAATTAGGTAGAGACCAATCCAGAAGATTAGATTTGATTTAAATAAAATAGATTTTTTCGAAATAAGTCTTCAAATTTGATGTGAATGTTCCTTTACGGCGTTAGTATTGATATAGATAAGAGAAGAAAGAGAAAGCAAAAATGATACGAAATATCATTAGTAAATCATTTTTTTTAATGAAAAGCGCCCGTAGCGTTCGGACGGTAGCGTGATAATAATTTCCGTAAAAAAAATACTATACTTGATATAAAGTATACGGAAGTATCTATCAGGAAACTGTCTCATAAATTTTCCTGAACCCGTAATATGTTATAGAAGCCCCGCGGTTTCACCTGATTTTAATCGATTTATCCAGTCAGTATGGTATGTGTAGCTCGGCAAACGGACTGTAGGACGCCCTTACTCAAGGTGGACTGATGATATGCGCAAGATGGCTGGCATAAGCTGGATGCGTGGAGCCGAAAACAGATCACAGTGGCATTCAGAGGCGTATGTTCAGCAGTGGACAAGTATGGGCTGATGAAGATTTTTAGGCAGTCTAGGTTTTTTTAAAGTTCTAAGGTCCAAAAATAACAATAACTTCAATTACACTTCACGCCTTTTATTATCTAAGTGGAGTAGGCAGATGCACTTGCTAAGCAATTGCTAACGGTTCACCAAGGGTATTTAATCGAACGTGACAGAGGGTGGGTCCATCGATCGCCGTCATAGGGTTTATATACTTTGTGGTGTGAGGGTTTCATCAAAATGTATGAGCGTTGTAAAGCGTACCTACATAGGCTCTGAAAAAGATTCATTGATTGGTACACGCTCAGTACACCTGGTTTTGAACACACATTTGGATACATAACCATTCAATTGTAACTCGTACAAGTAATGCATTAGGTACCTTAGTATAGTAGTACAATATTTCATATGATGAATAACACGTATTTTTCTGGTTGGGTCGTCAGAACCTCTGGAAGGAAACCATATTATTTGTATATCAAAACATTGGGATTATAAGGCTTGAAGTGAATTTATTCATTAAATACTTTAGTGAACAAACAAGCACTGAGTGGGTTTCATTCTAAGGCGTTTCTGCTGTTTCTTGAGATCATTAATTGTTGACAATTGGAACTTAGCAAGTTGGATGTGTAAGATTTTAGGGATAGTCAGTTTGTTGGTAATTCAGGCCAAATATAGCTACTTTAAAATTCCGAATTTTCCTTAAGGTTACGCTGTGGGTAGACAAAGAGCGTAACTAACAGTAAATTCTCGGAAATTAACTTGACTTTAATGTTATTATGTATTCTGTTTGTATAAATAGCGATCGTGGGCGCCATTGAAGGTAATTGTTTTCATCAAACAAGATGTTTCTTTTTTTTCATTGTTGTTCGGTTAACAAACAGAGTGTATGTAAAAGTTATTTAATTGTATATGGAGGATTTCCTGGATATATAAACAAATATTCTACGCTGGACTAGGGCGTTTATAATGAATTGTGATTGGTGTATTTTTAGGCGAGGTGTTAATAACACTACTACTAAAAACTACTACTACTACTAACTACTAAAAACACACCACTAAAAGGCGATACGCGAAGAAATTTCTTTACGCAAGTGGAGATGGATAGACCACGCGTCCCGAGGAGGCGAGAACGATTCAGCGGTTGTGGCTTTCGACTGGCGCCCTAGCGAGAAGGGGAGACGGGGAAGACGAACGCATACGTGGCGGCGCTCCGTGGACTTCGAGCTCAAGGCGGTGAGCATAGATTGGAGTGCGGCGAAAACGGCAGCGCTAGACAACGAGAGATGCAAGGCCTATATAACCCCCGGGTCCTAAGTAAGTCAGTAGTAAGTATTTATTGTAATAAATGGTGTAGCGATTTATTCGCATTATATCTACTTTCGCACATTTCATCATCAGCCCATACTTGTCCACTGCTGGACATAGGCACATTTCATACTTTTCTAAAATGTAACGTAATTTGTAGCATCTGATTTTAGACACGCATAGAGTTCTTCGCATTTAATATACTTTTTTTAGTTAGGTAATGCCATAGTAACAGTTTGTAACATTTTATAGCTAAAATGTTATTGCCGTCGTCATTAAAAAATATTTGCAACAATTATTGATTCAGTGACACTTCGAGTGTATGAAATGTAAATAACTCTATGGGTATCTAGAATAGTGTATGAGAATTGAATGAATGAATATGTAGCAAATTACATTATATTTTAGAAAAGTATGAAATGTACGAAAGCAGATGAAATGAAAATAAACAGTAGACCTAGATCTAGGGGTCGACTGGCTGGCCATTTATAGCAAAATCTTTGTTCTATTTCAACCCCAAGTCAGGTTCAAAATGAGACAGTTTCTTTCCAACCCACTGTGGATTACGGAAATGAGTTTATACTCACTATACAGACGAGTTTATACTCATTTCCGTTTATGTCATTAATGTTTTTTTATTCACATCAAAGTGCATGTAAAGTGACCCAATGCCGATGTACAATCCCCACCCACATTCTTGGTAAATATTTAATAGACACATGTTTTCCTTTTTTATCATTATGAACAAGCGTTTGACCACCATATTATTATATATTGAGAAATATACATGAATATTAGGTTATAATTTTGATAAACTCCCAGACACCAATACCGGCGGAATCTCGACAAAACCTCTAAATCTATAAAAAAGAGGATTTTCAATAAACCTGTCTTGTATAATATGATATTAACCTCGCTGTACACTTACCATTTCTAAGGTGTTTAAGGGTGTCCTTTATTACTATAACTACTTACTAGTAGTAATAGAATCCCGAGCAATGGTCTTGGAAACGTTGTTTGGTTCGTTAATTTTAACAACTATGCCGAGAATAAAAGCTCGGGGTTCCTAGATTGTACACTCATACCTGCAAAATTATATTAATTGACATTTGACAGTTTTCAGATCTTATATCTTTTTAATTTGTTTCGCCTTGCTCCATATTGGCCGAGGTCACACGAACTACGACGCTTGAATTCGCTTTTAAAAGGAAAATAAGCGACCAAAAATAAAACCAATACTGCAATTGCTTTCTTTTAAACGGGTTTACTTCTGAAATGCGCTATAAAATTATGTTTCTTTAGCGAATGTTGCAATTTTCCACGTAGATACCATATAAATAAGAGTTATAATATTCGAAGTACTTACTTACATATTTTTTATTACAAACTAGTATCCACTAGTTTGTAATCCATATTTTTCGTTTATCGGTGCAATTTTCTTAATTCTCCTTTTCATAAGAACCTTCTACTGATACTACATACATACAAACCCACACCACAATGGTCTTAGAAACGTTGTTGGGCTCGTCAAGACGAGACGAGCCCAACAACGTTTCTAAGACCACTGCTCGGCGTCCTTTTACACGCAGTATACGTCACACCCGTTTCTTAGAGGGCTAGGCAGAGTTCGAGGACTTGTCACGATCCTTGTAAATCTCTTTCGCATCTTTAACAATTTCTCACCTCAAAATTTATTCTACAATTGTCCGTTATTTTTTTAATTCTTAAAACGAACGAACGCTCTGCTGAAAATAAAACACAGTTATTTGTATACATATTGTACAATTTCCTGTCCTTCCAGAGTCCCGGGTGACTTGTTTACGGCGCGGCGATGGAGCTGCGACGGCTCTACTCAACCGTGTAATTTGATTCCAATACACAGCCGCTGATAATTAATGACTCCTATTACACATTATTGGGCCACACTTTATTTGCAGACGACCGATTCACGACTGCAAATCATGAAGGTTGCGCCCCGAACGATCAACTGGGATTTGAGTGAAATAACAGCTGGGTTCTTAAATACTTTTAAACGTACATACATAGATATATGGTATCGTTTGATTTATTTATAAGCATGATTTCCTCTAGTACCAAGACTGATTTATTGGTGTTTCTTTCTATCTTCGAATGACTCGGACTTACTGTCGTACTGCTCTTGGGGTTCTATTAAATTATACTTATAACTTTTTATCATAATGTGCAAAAGGAATGAAGCGAAAACGAAACACAACCCAATTTTCAGCGCTCGGAAAGCTCATTTAAATTTTTTACTTTTTTAATTTTTGATAATTTAATTTGAGACTTCAACCATCCTAAATAGGATACATTTTAAATGATTGACCTTACAAAAAACGATAATAGTATCTGTGGCCGTACGTGCTTATGACACTGGACGGAGGTTTTCAAGTGGAATCCAGCACCTAGGGAGTATATCAATGGAATCCATGACTAGCGCGTTAATTCGTAAGGTAGTTAGCGTTTCATATAAATGTGTAACAAAAGTACAGTAAAGCCGCTCATGTTTAACATTCCGTTGGCGGTGACAAAAGTGGCAATGCACAAAAGAGCTTATTTTTGTTGTTTCCATTATCACTTATTCCCTCAGTTTGCAGCGCATTACGCTGATTAACTTTCATTTGTGAAAATTGCAATTGGCATTGTGCTGCTGCTGCGCGGTTCATTATACGAGAAATAATTAATGTATATAGACAGAGGAAGCTAAAAGTACTTATTTAAAGTAATCCCAGTTTGAGTCCGCTTGTTGGAATCATCGGCTTAGTAAGTGCCTCTACTACCCTTTTGTCGGATAAAAATCCGCCAGCTCATTTATAATGAAATTAATTACATGTTTGTGAAATCATTAATAAAAAAAAGATAAGTGTATTATTTGAGACTATTTGTGTTATTTCATAAAGGACTAGCGGAACCTAGAGACGTTGTTCTGTCCCGATTGATTTCGAATTAGTACAGTTTTCCGCACAACCATAATGTTTTTCTTTCATAAGAACCTTCTACTGACAATAAAAAAAAAACACGACAGAAAAAGATAGCCAAATCCGTCCAGCCGCCGGTCACGCGTCATGCCGTGACCAAGGAAAAAGGGATTTATTTTATGTTTGTATTGTATAAAGATTTAGACAGAGGTAGCTTGTTGATAAGTATCCTCAAAATAACACGGAAATCTGATGTGGTTGGTAGTGATACTATACAAACAGCTCTTAGTACATGATCATCACGGGTTGCACAATTGTGTGGGAAATTAGTGCCTATGTGTCACAACGTATTGCAAGTAAGTAGGTAAGTACCTATTGGAAAATGCAAAATTGCACATGAACCATAATTATTGCCTACCTATGTAGAACTTGTAATTAAGGGCCGAGGTTAACGTAGAATATAGTCAACCATTTTGATCACATCGATTTGCCAACCCCCTGTCATGTTAGGTTAAGCATGTAAGTATTTGCTTAGCAAGTGCCTCTGCATACCCCGTTTTGGGAGTAAAGTGTATGTGCATTTTGATAGTCATACACAGTAACAATGTCTGACTATGGCTCTTCCACGACCACGTGGTTTGATCAAAGAAAGACTCGCTAAAGTTTGGCTAACCAGAGTTAATATTATCCAACACCAAGTAAACAGACCAGTCTTCTGATATCTGAAGATAACTTCTTTCTTTGTATAACAAAGAATTTCCCGAGGGACGTGACTGAGCGGGGCGAGGTACAGTCGCGGTACAATGGCCCGTCTTAACAAATATCCAACGTAATAAAACACTAGGGGCTCCGGCCGGGCTTCGCATTCGTTACAATGTTGTATGAGCACTTTTACGTTGTGAAAGAAAAGGAATTGTGCACGACGACGCATTTTTCTTCAATTTGCTTTATATTAAAATCCCCTAAAATATGTCATTGAGAGGAGATGAATGGACATACTTACCAATGCCATGGGAAGTTCAAAATACGATGCAATGCCCCATGATGGTAAACGAATTTCAGTTAGGTAGTGCAACAATTAATGAAATAGTCTGTGTACACACATAATCCTCAGTGGACTAGACATAATTTTGAGAAACGTCATGTCTCCAAGGTCTAAACAAAGCCGAACAGTTGTAGCTTTAGATGTGTTAAAAATAACTTGGCTCTGCTAGCTACTTTCCAGTACCGTCTTAATATAATTCATAGAAGATAGTGACATCATAAAAAGTGATCAACCAGTATTGATGACTTCATTCCTTCTGCTTTCTTCCTCTGCAACTAAAATATCATGTATGTAAACCTTCGATAAAGAAAAAAAAGAACCTTCTTGTTTAAAGAATTTACTCATTCGAATTTCAACATTAGTGTGGTAGACTATTTTCTTGATCAAACTGTATAGATATATACAGTTTTTCTTTTACGCGCCCACAAGAAATCCCTGTGAGAATATCGACATTGTTTATTTGCCGTTTCAGCTTTGTTGTCTTTACGTAGGACCTGAACATACAATTAGCAACTAGCTATTTATAAGATTGACCTTTGGTATTTACTTACAAAAATGCGTCAGTATCATGGTTGACCTTTATTCAAAATTAATAGGTAAGTACGGTAGTATGTGTAGATATGTATACTTATTTCAATTTGAGTCTTCTGGAATCTGGAGTGTTCGTTTTCTGAAGAAACTTTAACTTCAATACTTTTTTGTCTAAGACTTTTTTTGACGGGCCCGTTGGTGTAGTGGTCAGCATGTCTGCTTCTGCTCCGTAGGGTCGTGGGTTCGATTCCCACCGCTGACAAGTGCTTAGGTGATGAGCTTTTAAGCACTTGTTGGATGTGTCTGGGTGTTTTATTTATATAAGTATGTATTTAAAGAAAAAAAAATATAAGTAAATATATCTCGTTGTCTGATTTCCATAACACAAGTGCTTTAGCTACTTAACATGGGATGAAGGCAATGTGTGTGTTGTTGTAAAATATTTATTTATATTTATTTAATTTATTAGGAAAATGCTCATGCGAACAATAAACTTAACTGTCTAGTAGTTACAGGCATATAATATTAGTACCTACGTAGAGGCACTGAAGTCGACTACAATGTCACATACCTACACAATTCCTTTGATTACTCGTTCGTCGGACCTAAAGAGCTTGCGGTAAGGCTTGCAGTCGTTAAACGCTGACGTCAAAGCGTCCAAAACAACCCCACTTTACTTTGATGCTTTGTTAATTTCATGGTGGGCGCGCAGGTGTCCTGCGGCGGGACGAGGAGGCCCTTCGCCCCGGAATAACACAGCGTCAACAGAGCCATCCGCGGAATGTAGCCACCGGCCATCAAATGTGCCACTTATTTCACGTCTCAGTTGAGGGGAGGGTTTACTATCTCACATTAGGAAGGGAGTCAAAAGACCTGAGGTTATTTTAATATAATTGTGGATGTTATACTTCTAACTGAAGGTTGAAAAACACTGAGAAGTTCTAGGTACTTAGTTGTTAGTAAATTCTTCGGTTATCCTTGATTAGATTTGTTAAAAAATAATTCCCATATAAAAGCAAGTTCGAAGACGAACAATCATCCATCGTAGTTAGTATCTGTTATGTTTCCCAATGTCTTTGACAGGTTGATTTTTTTAGATCTCTCTATCACAACCATGTTCAATGGAATACTTATATCTAATGTGAAGACACGAGAAATCTATTCTTGTGATAGATTTTGTGCAGGACTTCTGGACTTGACATGACTACGACAAAGACATTGACAGTGACAAAAAAAAAAGACAAGACGATACACCGATAGGACGGAAATTGAGATTAATAAAAGACAAATTAAAAGAATTCCTGGTCTTTCCGTGTTCGGTCGAACACTTGTTTAATGTAATTATTTAATTTAAAGCCGTGAATTTTAAGCCGTGTGGCGACGGCAAATAGAATATATGTGTTCCCGACCCACCTTTTCCTGTCGAGCTGGTCGTAAGAGTCGACCGAGAGCACTCTCCAGAGGACGGGCAGCAGCGCTCTCTGTGAGTTAAACCACATCACCAGGATCGCCAACTCGCCTGCCAAGCGTGGCGATTATTGGCATTTCCCCCCAATTTATCATTAGGGGAGGCGCAAGTCCAGCAGTGGACGTTATGTTGATGATGATGGTTTAATTTAAAAACGCGTTCTGAATATTTAAACGATTTATTTTCGTCTATTAACAAGTAAAAAACTACAAAAAGGCTCTATCTCTATTTACCTATCAAGGTTTTTTTAGTCGACGTTCACTTGTATTAAGTGACCTTATTGTTAAGAGTATCTATGACGAAAAATGAAAGAATAAATCCACCCAGTTCAAGGAAACGTATGAAGTATTCTAAGCCATGAAAGAGGATTGGGGATAAGAAATATAAAAAATCTATTGTACTCTCAAAATAATAATAAAATAACACGAAGGCAGTGCAGTTCGGTGGACTCGCTCGACGCTGAAAGTTGAGATTTTTGAAATACCCACATAGGTATAGCTGACGGTCTGACAATAATTCAGCCTAACTTTAGCAACCCCATTAGAAGATTGCAGTATTTCTGCCAGCTAGTTAGGGTTGTCAGAAGCAGAAAGGAATAGGAACAGTACATTTTTTTTAATACGATAAATATATATGTATATACTTAGATATTACGCTTCCCAAGACAATTTTAGCCTTTGTAATAGTGTTTGACGAATAGTACGAAGTAGTACGTAATCGGTAATTGATGGCCTGTCCTGGGGCAAGCTACAATTGTCAATTACAACGACATGTTTGTGTCCATTGCGTGATTTATTTAGATATTTTTCATCAATTTTGTACCGTATCCGCAATGTAAACTGAATCGTTATAGTAATTGACAGTTGTGGCGTTTAAGAAACAGGCCCCATTTAAGTCTTATACAGAGTGTAAAAGGACCCCGAGCAATTGCTCTTATAAATGTTGTTGGGCTGGTCAATATGAACAACTTTTACTATGGAGACAATGTGGGCAAGTGACAAAAAAAAAATCATCTCCATACAAAATATAATATTTTTTGCCTCGGGAAATAACATTTCGTGCTGTTGGTATCCGTCTGGCGTAAATCGTCAAACGTAATCACAATCATCCTTAAAGTTGGATTCCTCGCGTTGCTTTACCATAACTGGACTGTGTAATGCTTATACAGAAATCAACATATTAGTATCCATCAAAAATTTGGTACCGCGTGGGTGCACCATTTTTCAAGTAGTTTTTATTTACGTGAACTCGTACGTATTTCAAAATATTACTTGACTTTGTACTTATTGCAAGGACCACCATACAAAAGCTGACAATATTCGTTGTTGTGTTAGGTATGCTAAAGCCTTAAATAGGCTAAGGCACCCCTAGCAGAAAACAGGCGTTCTTTATTGCCCGGTTCATTAAGCAAAAAGTATGGTGATGTTACGATTCGAAAAACAAACGATTAATTAGTTTAAGTAATCGAATGGGATTGCCGTCGTCGTGGCGTATTTAGTATGCGACATTTGTCGAGTTGAAACTTTTGTGTTACTAGACATTTTTATAAAATAAAATTTATGTAAACAAGCGATGCTCTATTAGATGCGAAAATTTAAAGACTGCTTCAATTCTTCTTCTGAATAACTTTTACGATGGAGTCAACGTCTGGAATTGAAAATATAAAATACCTATTGATAAATCTCCCCAGCAGCTTATCCTCAATTTTATATAGTTTTATTATTTTAACAATAGAGTTTTATTTTTTGAACAATAAAGTTTTTTAGCGCTCCTCCTCTCGCACCCGACTTAGTGCTTGAAGTTACGAAAGGAAGCTTTGTGCAAATATGTCTAATACCAATGATTGAGGCAGGAACTATTCACTATTATGTCAGTCTGTCTGCTTTTTATCGGTGTATCCTTTTTATGTACAATATTTTTAATCGCATAATATTTTTTATGATTTATGATTTACAGTTTTTAAAGAACCCTTCGTATTTGGTATCTGAGACCAACTCCCAATAGGTCGGTGTTTAATAAACCAATGTACAAAGTATTATATGTAACTGACGTCCAAAATCACCACGCAGTTTACTTCGAAAAAAAATATATTTTAATATCGAGCTTCTGAAAAATATGGTGCAGATTTATTCGGATTTGCATGCTTTTTTTGTTGGATAGAAGATATTCCTAAGGTGGTCTCATGATAATCAGGGTTTAGTGATGGCATACCAGATAAATCAAGAGACATTTTAAGGTTCTGATAGACTTGAGCATCACTTGTAATGAGCATTTTTGAGAACATTAATTCGTAGAATAAAAACGAGATCATTTTAACGTCATTCAGATCGACTAATAAAAAAAATCCATAACTTAAAGAAAAAAGAACCACCTTCAACCAATAAAGTTTGACATATATGTGGTTTTTTCGTGGATGCCATTGTCGGAACTCAACCAAATTTATATAGGACCAAACGGGAAGCACCAGCTTTCAAATAAAAAAAACATCCAAATTCGGTTCACCCAGGTGAAAGTTCTGAGATAACAAACATAAAAAAATACAGACGAATTGAGAACGTCGTCCTTTTTTTTTTTTTGAAGACGTATAAAAAACGGCGAAAGTTTGATGTTACGTTAGAAGTAAATGCTGAAGGGCATCTATCAGCACCTTTAGAAAATCTTATGGATGGGTGACTAGTACTGGTTCTTTTTCCTTTGAAATTATTCTTCAACAGTGATGATCATTAAAAACCTTGTAGGTTTCTTTTTTGCAACTTGATCTGGTCAGATCAAAGTAGAACGAGGTGCCATAGTTCTTACATTATTTATAACAGGGTTAACGTAGGACATTTGTATCGTACTAGTGGACGTCCCGTGATTCCATTCAAGCAGTTTCAGTATTAATTTCTGTTCAAAAATACTACCACCAAGATTAACGTTACGTCTTTAACCTTTTTCTAATATTAACTTCTACCCCTATTTTTACATGAATTGAAGATGAATAAAAAAAATCCATTCTTAATCACGAACAATTATAAAAGGCCAAATTTCAGCTTTTTAGGCTCTGCGTTAATGAGGTAGTGATGAATGAATGGACTTTAACTTTTATATATCGTGTAGGTTTACACACACAATAACTTACTAAAAATCTCACATATTTATTGACTTTTCCACGTAAGCTCATAATCGAAGGTTGACTACAACTTAAAAATTAATTTTACATAAAATACCATTACCTATATTCCTTTAGAAAATTTCTTTATACCTGCCCAGTGGCTAATAATGGGCAGGCGGAATGAATGGGGCTGTGGGTCCATTTTAATTAAACTCGACAATTGTCCTAACACAGGAAATAAGCGGTATATAAACCAATAAACAAGACCATAAAAAGGTAAGAGAGGGAATTTATTGTACATAAAATATTATATTTATTACTTTTGTTCGGTAGTTTTACGGTACATCTCCTCTGGGAACGACGGGCTATGAAATGTACAACGTAACGGTGTTCAGATCGTTGGAACTACGACCATTTACACTAAGAGTTAAGTGTACCTAATTATGTACTATTCTGAAGCGAGCTGCCGACTGCAATGACTGCAAATGGCATATGTTTTTAAGTAAACGTTTATTATACCCGGAAATTAATCAAAGAAAATCATTTACTTTACATTCGTTGTTTGATTGTTTTTTCGATGTTTCGACATAGTTATATGTGCCGTGGTTACGTGTGGAGTACGGTGGCGGTTTCTTTTATTGGTGGGCTACGAATTCGGAACTAGCTCAAAACGTCACTGTTTAGACACTCAATTCTAAAGGCACGATGATGTCGTTCTGTGATGTAATGGAGCGATCTAGATACCATACATAGATCGCTCATTGCAGTGCTCTTTGAGTGACTTGCGCCCGATTTACCCTTTCGGCGATTAGCGTCCACGTCTTGCAAGTGTAAGTTAGGACTGAAAGAACGTATTGGTTGAAGAGCCTTCTCTTTAATGTTTGCGGGATTTTTGACTTAAATACGTCTTTGAGTTTCCCGAAAGCTGCCAATTCCAACTGGATTCGCCTATCAAGCTCAGTGTTTAAGGAATCAGCACTTAAAAACTAATCGTATTTTCCGGCGCAGATACATGTATTCCTTCCTACTTTGAAATTACAAATGTGAATGTTAACTTGTTTGTTACGCTTTCACATGAAAACTACTGAATAGATTTCGACGAAACAAAGCTGTGAGGAAGTTAGATATAAACTTGGAATTAGGTATAGGCGATATTCTGTCCCGAAACTGTACGGGAATTGGATAAAAGCAGCTAGTTAAAATATTTTGAATAGGTGCTGTACAAATTCGTACACAATGCTTCGTTACGTAACATTTTGTTCCAGTTTTATTTTGTCATAGCTATGTACTTATTTCTGGGCAGGCGTTATTGTTTGGTGCATGCACATTGTTTCTGCAGAGAATTTCTGTATGGCGGGGCGGTTTAACTCATTAAACAAAAACAATTTGATCTCGGTTGGCCGACATTGTTCAAAGTTAGCGCTGACGAGGGTCTTTAGTGGTCCTGGTGTCGAGAGGTACCAATTTGTGTATTGCCTGTTTTATGCCGAAAAGAAAATGGTAATGCTTAAAAACAGTTTCTCTACACTTACTTATAACAATATCCCGGATCAGTTCACACACGGTCTCCTGACCCCGAGGTACGATATCATGGACATTGAGTGCTTGAACTTGGTACCCGATAGGTTTACTTATATGGATGCTCAGCGACTCGTCACAAAAAATCCGGAAATTGAACTCGCAACAGTTCCGGGCATAAGAATAGGTCTGAGATTATAAGGACGATGGCGGTACCGCGGTGTCCCTGGTACCGCCGTCATTATATCGAGATCTGAGGGGTGCTGACCGCCTCTCATACCGTGAGAGCTTAGCGTGGCTGGGGCCGCCCTTGGATGTAGTGGCTAAGGTCGTTCCGGGGGCCCCGGCAAAAACGCGCGAGTGGTCACCATGCGGCTTTAGTGTGTGCGAGTTCCACATAACCCCGCCGTGGTCCCTGTCAGTGGTAGGGTATCCATAACAGATTTCCCCACGATAAAAAAAAGGTCACCCGATCTCTAAGTATATCCAGGTCCTTGCTTCGTCGGGATTCCACGTTTCAGCTAGTATATAACTATGAGTATAATGTACTGTACGTTACTTTAAGCAAGAACCATGAGATTTTAAGATTTCCTCGTGGAAGCTGGAATGAATATTTGCATTTTATAGAAATAATTCAGTTTCGTAATATTTTGCACCTTTTTTTATCGTGGGAAAATCCACCTCTGCGGGCGCAGAACTGATAGTTATGTTGACTTGCACGCACTGAAAATCTACGGTGACCATGCGCACGTTGTTTTCGGCGCCTGTTGTACAGTCTGAGCCACTATATCCAATCGTGGCCGCAGCCAAGCCAAGCCACAACATCCAAGGGTGGCTCCAGGTAACATCATTACTTACGTTGATAAACTGAAAATAAAGTGAACAATTACGGGCAAAATAAAAATAACAATCGGAAACTATTCAATTGAAGCATTTGAGGTTAACAGTTTAGTTCAGGTGTGGCTGTCTTTAATAGTCGTAAATGAAATCAGTGTTGAAGAATAATAGCTGTACTGATACAGTTCTTGCACGCTACAGTCGGAGAGTACATAGCGCAATACACAACGCTGGCCTCGGTCTACTTGCAAAGTTATAAGAAGCTGAGGTTCACCGTCAGTTGGCTATGTCTACAACCTCATGGATTTTATACATAATTTGCTGGATTGCCCAATTTCCGGCCCACTTCCAACCTCGCTTAACGTCTTAATGAGAACTAACTTCGTGGCTCAGAACTCAATTTTCCTTTTCAAGATTTTCAATAGTCTGGTATACTCGTAATAGGTTGAAATAAAATAATATTTTATAGATTTTAACGAAATCTGGAGCTGATCGAAGCAAATATTCTAAATCTAGTGTATATAACGCATATTACTCACACATACATTCAAGTTAAGTAATGGCCATAGGCTTAATTGCTTTAGTAGTTTATTTTTAAAACTACTAACCGCTTTCTAAGGGGAAATAGCTCATATTAGTAAACCGTTAGAAACACAAGTCCATCACACCAGAGCATTAATCGGCACACAAAACCTCGAAAATTCGAAAACCGATCAAATTTCCGCGAGAGTCGATTGGAAAAAAAACGAAGAAAAAATGCATTGAACGGCTAAACTGGGCCAATGGGGGTCACGTCATGATAAACAAACCAGATAGCTGTCAAGTCCGCGAATGGTAACGATTTCATTGCGTTAAGGGTCGGAATGAAAGGGCACACCCGTACCCAGAGTTGCCTGTATCATGCCCGTCAGCTTTCGAGACACCGACGTTGGCAAACAAATTCCATAGGCAGACTCCTGGTGGATTTTCAGAAAATTCTAATGGTATTTTGGCACGTGTTGGCGCTCGTTAGCGCGCCACTTATGGAGTCCAATTATTCAGTTCGACCCATTTACTGGGACTACATGAGCTGTGTTTGTAAGGATCTTACATAGCTCGGAGGTTCATCGGCGTGTTGGAGACATTAGCAAAGTGTCCACATGTGCGATGTCGGTATGCACACGTACGCATATCATTGCATGTGCCACGGCTGGCAACACCACTGCTGTGGGAGAATTCACAACTGTTGCTCCGCAATATGCAGCGCAGCAGCGAACTCAACAACACAAAGCCAAATTATCTGTTTTGTTTTATTCCGTGATTTTGAATAATAGCCGTGCAGTGCAGAGTACTGAAATCACCAACAATAACTGACTATTCAGTCAACTCCGCTGATCACGTGCTGGACAAATTAAACAATAGTTTTTTTGCTGTACAACCAACCCACCCAGCCAGCCACCCAGTCTTACAGCCACATGCTATTGCGTACGAAATTGGAAAGTACTTGCTCCTGAATAACTCTTAAATATTATCGTATTTACGAAATATCTATTGAAAAAATGTACTTATTAACTATTTTTATTTGCTAACAAATAAGGTAACTATTATCCCAAGCGAAAAATGCCCCCACAAACAATGAACATGTCGAAAATGATATAAAACGGGCATGAAGTAAAACCTTGTCCGATTTTGGTTGAAACGTTCCCGTCACTGTTCAACACAACTCAATTTTAATTTCAAATAAAGCGGTTCTGTTTGCAGGCGCCCAAAGATAACTTGATTAAATCGACACGAAGTTTAGCTGCAAAACTACCAAGTATTTAGAGTTTCCGAAAGTTCATCCGCAGATGCAAAAGCCTTGCTTACATTGAATGAAAATCGCTGAAGTGAATTGTGAACAGTTGGATTCAACTTGAAATTTTCAACTGAACTAAACACAGTGAAGTTTTTCGAGGCGAGCGAAGGAAAAGGGTAAATTTGCCTTCACGCTAAGAAAAATAAGGTATTATGTAAGAAAAAATACAAGGTTTGGCGGGCGCCATGTGTGCCGACGAGAGAGAGGTCCGCACGCCCCCCGTCTGTCAATGTCGCCAGTCGTGATAGTGAAATATACAACCTATTTACCATGTTCACAAATTTTGCTTCACTATATTTTATTGGTCCCACGTTACCACCAATGAGACATTAGTTAGGGAACTAACTTCCAACTACACAAAGCTTACTTTCGCGAGAACCATCGCCGGTACTGAAAATATCCCCACAGTATTCCTAAAACATGAAGACCACTGTAGTAGTTGCTATCAAAATGTAAATTGCAAAGCTCAACCGAACCGCGATCTCCACTTATAAAAGTTCCATCTGTCCCAGTAATATTTCACTAGGATTCAAAAACATTGTGAGTCTCCTTGTTTACAGGCTCGAGGTTGGTTAAATATTGTGCGGGGTCCCGGCCTATGCCGGAACAGCTTTTAACTGCTTTTAAAAAGATAAAAACATATGAGGAGACGTTTTTTAATTGCAGGTAACTTGTCTCTCTGAGCGGGATGAAATGCGCTAGTTTAGTTATATTCAAATAAGATTCATACTAAGTCTATTCATTTTGAAATCGAGAGTCAAGTCATTTTGTTTCAGCAGGACACCTAACATATTTACAGTCCATTCGCTTACAAGCACTACTAACATACGAGTGTTACAAGTTGTTAACAACAAGGGTATCTCGCGAAGGTCGTTAAAAGAACCAAACAAGAACATTTCAAAATGAGTGCTTGCGACCGTTTCGAATTTTCGAATAAACAAACTGCTTTTGCTTGAAATCGTGAAAAATTACCTAATAGAAGTTGCTGCTCCGAATACGGGATTTGTTTGTCTTTGGAAGTTAAAAACATATTACAGTTGGTGTGTTCCCTGGCTATTTTCCAGAATTTCACTGCCTCGACTTATTTGGGGAATGATTTGTGAAACAAATTTTCTACGCGACACCGTGTTCTTTCTACCCAGTAGTTTTTGAGAGAGATAGATGGTCTTGTCTTTCCAGGTATTGTTTATTCGATCCACTACAGATACAGGTTGGTCACTGAAGTTGGTATTCTAGATTTCGGTGCGGCGCGTTTGTTTTTCATTAAAACTCACCTGCGCTTTGGATGCCAAAAACCATTTTCGAGAACATATGGGCCGCATTAGTAATCTTACATGATACCTAATTGTCTAAGTTCGTATAGGTACATTTTGTTCGCTACTGTGGCAAAAAAATGTCTACGGCTATCCTTATCATGTGGTCGTCGCGTGGTATGTACCACCTATAAATTGGTGACATCGCGGAAAGCATATGGGGCACGTATGAAGAGGGTTATATGAGAATTTAACCTTAACCTATAAAATAACTCATATTTTATGCAGTAGATTACGTTAGTTTAGTTAGAGTTTTGTGTACTTACAAATAGTATAGTTCAAGTAGTATCGGAGTCTAATTGGGGAATTTTCAGGGCCCTTGTTTCTCTTAGCTATAAAAGGCGGCGCTAGCTGTTCATGGGGGAGTAATGTCAACGAAATTACTGACGTCAAGCAGTCAGTATTGAAGGTGACAGTTCATAAATTCTGAAATACTATTTTATCAATGCTAAAAAGTAGGCAACTGGTATTTAATGTAATTAATTTGATTGGTATTTATACTTATGTGTGTTATTTCAGAAAGAAACATACCTATTGAACTAATTTCCCTACAAAAGATGTTAAGGCTCTAACTTCTTTTCTATGGCCCAAATATTTTGTACGTAATAAAATATAACTGACAGAAGTCCCCCTGGACACCAACCAGCGACATCTAAATAAGACATTTTTGGAGTTTGAAAATTCCCCATTAAAAAATCAAATCTTTTCTTTTTGTAATAATAATATACAGAAGTGTAGATTATAATCCATTAGTGTCCGTAGTGTCCGAAGCAAGTAAAATATGAAATCCAACAATTACCTACCGTAATTTCCAT